>JAKTVF010000141.1:0-31080 GCA_030557055.1 Candida tetrigidarum
ATCTATTCCGATTACGTTATGAAAGATCCGTTTTATTCATTAGACATGCCTATTAAAAGTTCTTTATTCGATGGGAAAATCAGAGAATTGTTTGCATAGTTTCAATCCTTGAGTTATAGTAGTTTTGGGACTCCAACCGAGATTTGTTATTTTGGTCGTGTCGATAGAATAACTAGTGTCATTGTATTTTCTATCCTTGACGTATTGGATTTCACCGGATTTTTGGAAAATATTCATGATCAACATAACCAACGAATTATTATCTAACTCATCTGTACCGCCAATGTTATATATTTGATTTGCCGTTATTGGTTGGTTCTGCCATACTATATCCACGGCTGATACAAGATCCAGGACATACAAGTACCTTCTTTTGTGGGTGCCATTGCCATGTATGGTGATGGGTTTATTTTCACGTAGACATTTTATAATTAATGGAATGATTTTTTCAGGATATTGCAATGGGCCATAAACGTTGTTTGGTCGAAGTATTGTAATGGGTAACTTGTAAGAATATTGATATGATTGAATGATCAAGTCTATGGCTGCTTTGCTTGCAGAATATGGATTTGTCGGGTTCATGAAATGATCATCTTCGATCGCATTGTTGCGTTGATCCCCATACACCTCATCTGTGGATATGTGTAAGAAATATTTGATGTTCTGGTTTTGTCTATGACATTCTAGTAAATTTTGGGTAGCTAGGATATTGTTCTTTGTGAAATACAAGGGATCTAGAAATGACCTATCAACACATGATTCTGCAGCAAAATTGATGATATCGGTAATATCTCTCGTGATCTCTAGTAACTGTTCTAAATTCTCAGACAAGTCCAACTTGATAAAATGGAAATTCGGGAACGTTTCTAGTCCTTCAATGATGCTATTGTTACTGGCGTAATTTAGTTTGTCAATACACGTGAAGTGAATGTGGGGGTACTTCGGAACCATATAAGTCAAAAAATTACACCCAATAAACCCTGCACCTCCTGTGACTAGCACTTTCTTGTCATATGTAATCGTCATTGTAATAAATATTACCACTTGTGTTTGAATCTACAAACAAGAAGAAATGAATTAACGGGTGAACCCAAATCTTCTATTATACTTGGATTTATTTTCTTTTTTTTTTTGTCATCTTTTTTTTTCTTTTACTATTATTATTATTATTATTATTATCTCATTTGTGTAATTTTGCTTTGTCTTTTCTTTTTTTATTTTTCCGTGGAGGAAAGATCTCAAGTAGAAAAAAATGCAACGTTGCAGTCGAATAAACTACATGAATTCTTCCTCCAGTAGTCAAATTTCTAATTATAAAACATCCACATCGTGGGAAGAAGTATCCGGATCAACATAGCCATCGTGTATATTGCTAAACAATACTAAACACAATGTGAAAACGGGTTTAAGTCATTTTTGTGGAATACACATGTTTTAAAAATGCAACGTTACAGTCATCATTTGCCATAGTTAACAAAACTCCATGTCTCACAAAAAACGAAAAAAAGTGTCTGCATTTCATTACCCACCGAACTTAACCATCAACAACAATGAACCGAAAAAAAAAAAAAAATTATAATAAAATAATACATGAAAATATGGAATATCATATACAACAAGTCATCTGATTAAGAGATTCCTGCCTTGTGTTTATTACTGAAATTGTTCCGAAACCACACTCCAATCCACGTTTAGCATCCCCCTTATTCATTTCCTTTTTTTTTTGTCTTCTAGTTTTCTTTCTTTTATTTTTATTTTTTTTTTTTTTTTAAAAAAACAAAATCCCAGAACTATATAAACCCCCCTTCAGAATACCCATTTCCTTCTCCAGCATGTCACTAAATCATCTTCTAAATCCACTAACTTCAACACCAACATATATCAAAATGACCCAAGAATTCGACTTTACCAACCATTCACACCGTCGTTTGAACCCATTGACTAAGAGCTTTGTGTTGTGCTCGCCTCATAGAGCCAAGAGACCATGGCAAGGTGCTAAAGAAGACATCAAGAAATCTGCATTACCTGAATATGATCCAAAGTGTTATTTATGTCCTGGAAATATTAGAGCTACTGGTGATACCAATCCTAAATATGCAAACACTTTTATTTTCACCAATGATTATCCTGCAGTCAGATTAGACCAACCAGAATATGTCGAAAAGGAAGAGTCTGAAAATTCCTTAAAGGGAAGATTGTTGAAAACTCAAGGGGTTAGAGGTAAATGTTTTGTGATTTGCTTTTCCCCAAACCATAACTTGACATTGCCATTGATGTCCGATTCAGAAATACTCGGGGTGGTTAATTCATGGCAGAGTTTATACAACGAGTTGTATGAAGAAGCAGTTAACAAAACTTCACCATATAAATACTTGCAAATATTTGAAAACAAAGGTGCTGCCATGGGATGTTCAAACCCTCATCCTCATGGTCAAGCATGGTGTTTAGATATCATACCAAGTGAAGTTCGTGAAGAGTTAACTAACATGAAGGAATATTATCACACCAACAAATCCCATCTTTTACAGGATTACGTTGCTTTAGAAATCCAAGAAAAACAAAGAATCGTGGCCCAGAATGATAACTTCATTGTGGTTGTTCCATACTGGGCATTATGGCCATTTGAAACATTGCTAATTTCCAAAACACACTTGAAATCAATCAGAGATTTTAATGACAAGCAAAAAGAAGATTTGGCAGAGATCTTGAAAGTGTTGACTACAAAGTACGATAATTTGTTCAATACTTCATTCCCATATTCCATGGGTATACATCAAGCTCCATTTAAATGTTACCACGACCATGGCGACGAGGAAGATGAAGATGAAGATGAAGAAGTTTCCTGGTTCCACATGCATTTCTATCCCCCATTGTTGAGATCAGCTACCGTGAAGAAATTCTGTGTTGGGTTTGAAATGTTGGGAGAACCTCAAAGAGATTTGACAAGTGAACAAGCTGCTGCCAGATTACAAGAATTAAGTGGCACCGATCACTACTTAAATACAAAGACAGTATAGAAATAACATTAAATATTAATATTAATACATGCATTAGCCTTTTGGTTGCTATTTAATTTCTTTTACATATTGTTACATAATTTATTCGTAATATTTTCGTGTTGTTACTTTACCACGTGGACGTGGTAATGGAGGTAATGATTTTTTGTTTGAAACATCTTTAATCTTGTCTTGGTTAAAGTATGAATCTATGCTGTGCTTGGCTACTTTGGGTTTGGGATCATGTTTGGTTGGTTGCAAAGTTGGAACAGAAATTGAGCGCACTTTGAAATTGGTAAAGTCACTAAATGAGCGACGTTTTTCTTGTTTGCTTGTTTTTGTTGTGATTGGATTGTCCACCATGCGAACCTTGAAATGGGTAAAGTCAGAAAATGACCGATGCTTCTCTTTGACTTCTTCTTCTTCTTTTTTCAGCTTTCTTTGCTGTGGATTCTTGTAGTGAATGTGGGAATGTTTTGGAACCAGAGGAAACCGGCTTTCGGTATAATCTTGAGGTATATCTAAACAATAATTCATAGAATTGGGTTTGACCTTATATGAACTTGGTTTATCCTGAAATCTTACTTTTTGTTTCTCTCTCGTTTTGGGGATATTAAGAGTGTTTTTAACTACTGGAGGGACCATTTCTTCGTTGGATGATATGGATTGTGGACGTACTGGTTCGTCGTCAGAGAATAAACTATCAACAAAACTGTCAGAATCTAAATGGGTAACTTCTTGTTCCTTTGGTTCATCAAACTCTGTTGGAATTATCAAGCTTGAAAGGATAGATTCTGTATCGGATGATTCGTGGCTCTGATGTGGTCCCAATTTGAGTCCAGCATCTTCTGCTGCTTCCTGTATAATAATAATACTATTATTAGCGTTGTGATATGGTGTTGTGAGGACAGGAGGTATCCTTTCATTTATCAATGACACCGATCTTGGTGTTGGTAATGCTGCCGTTAGTGGATATGGTCTGGATGCAGTTGGTAACGACGACGACGACGACGACGACTTGGAGGATGTGGACGAAGGTTCAGGGGTTGTATAGGAGTGTCTTAGAGACTTAGGTGGTTGAGGAAGGTCTTTTTCTTTAAATGTATCTGGAGGAGCACTAACAACTCGTCTTCTATCCTTCGAAGGCTTTTTCCTCTTTATGAATCTTGAAAAACTGCCAGTTTTTTCATTTATTATTGGTATTTTCTTAGGCAAGTCGGACATCTCAAAGTGACTTGGTCTGTAGGTATCAGCCACATAGTCCAAATTTATTGTATCTATTGCGGCAGGACTAGTTGGTGGTAGGTCCAGCAGCGAAAGCCGTTGTTTGGTATTTGATATTTTCATTTGCAAGTGACTAGAAAATATACTCTATAGCTATGGATAATAATAACCAAAGAAAATAAAACTAGGATTAGAAATGGTTTTATACTGATAATATTGTTGATATTTCTTTTTTGTTTTATTTCTTTCTTTTTAGTTTTTAGTTTTTAGTTTTTTTTGTTTTTTTTTCTTGGGTAACAGGGTCGGATGTCAGAGAAGAAAATGGACGAAATAAAACCTGACCCCAATTTTTTTTTTATATATCAATCAAAGAGATGATCAACGGAATATATAATACTTTTCCCATGAGTATTATCTGGAAACAAAGGTAATAACAATGGGTATTGTGAAGACGAATAAGAAACTTCTTTTGTTCCATTATGGCTGGCTTTCTATAAGTTCCGTGCGGGTATTAATGGAACACATAGAAAACCCCAAATTCCATCTATGCAATATCTTGTCCAAAATTATAGATGTTACGTCTTTTCTGACACAAAACAGCACCAAAAAAAAATTAGGGAGTAAAACTGGAAGAAAATATCAGAAATCCGCACTAAGAACAACTAACAAAAGAAAAAAAAA
This sequence comes from Candida tetrigidarum, assembly GCA_030557055.1. Classification (NCBI taxonomy): domain Eukaryota; kingdom Fungi; phylum Ascomycota; class Pichiomycetes; order Serinales; family Debaryomycetaceae; genus Candida; species Candida tetrigidarum. The sequence goes on from JAKTVF010000141.1 coordinate 4,902, forward strand.
AATATTAAATACATAAACTTTATGTAGGTAGATGGCTGGCTGATCTAAAGATTCTTCTTTACTCATCACCCACAACGCATCACCCATCATCACCATATCAACGCAATTAATTACATCTCATCAAGGTTATGCAAGCAGAGAAAGACTCTACATTCCAACTAGAGAATTTGTCGGAAATTAAAAAGAGATTATGGAATGGGTCAATCAATGTCAAGATCATTCTTCAATTACCCCATGATCAAAATGACATAGAATACTTATTGTTCATTCATAGAAACTCATATTTCCCCATTGTGTTTTCGGATATAATAGACTACTTTAAAAATTTCACAAGCATTGATCTATCGAAAAATCCCGTATGGCTTGAATACGAACAAGTCCCAATCAAGTGGAATTTACCAGCAGGCGTTTTGTACGATTATCTATATTTCCCTGCAAGTAAAGACAGCGATTGTTGGACATTGATGATGAAATACGACGAGGAATACCCCGTGGAACATATCATACCATTCTACGAACGGTTCTCCGATGGTAAGGTGGATTACTTGAAGACATTACACCAAGTGCTAACTAATCAATTGAAACAATCATGTTTTGTTATAAATGGCACAGCCAAACCCATTATGCAATTGAGTGAATATAACTCGAGACAATTGTGGCAATCCATAATATCCAGAAACTTGACTAGTTTTGTTTCAATTAATAAAAAATTCATCAAGTCAATTGACAAAATACCTGTCAAAATTTATATTGCTGGCTCTCCAGCTGTTGTTCAAGCACCAATATTAAAAACACAAACGCTTCAAGAGATACTAGAACTTCACACACCCAACTTGTGCAAACTAGCTCATCCTTATGTCCAAGGTATTGATGCTACGCCACTTTTGGGAGAATCACTACAAGAAATATGGAGAATATTTAAACATTTAGATAACATTCTATATATCACCCTAATTATCCTTTAAATACAGCCTGTAACCAATTTCTATACATTTTCAACTGTTTCTTTCTATTGACCAATAATCTTCTATCAGTGGCAATCTTTTCCTTTTTGAATGGGCCATCAGTGACAAATATTTGTTCCAATTCCTCTTCGGTGAAAAAATAGACTCTGGTACCATCACCTCTGATGTAGAAATTATCATCTAACAATCTTCCCTTTTTGAACCTCACTTGTGCCAAGTCGTATCTACCATAATCTCTGAATAATATTTCACCTCCTGGTTTCAAAACCTTTGACAAGTTGTCCACGGCTTGTTTCCATTGGTTTGGGTGCAACGCCAGGAAAACGAACACCATGATCACAATATCCACCGAGTTAGGTTCTAGGTCTTCTGGTAAATTACCTTCTGGGTTGGCCAAGTCCCAAACTGAGGAATAAGCAATCCCCTTTTCATGGTTTGCCGCAAACGATTCGTTACGTTTCACCAAATCGACGGCAACTTTACTATAATCACATCCAAATATCTTTAAGTTCTTATTTTGGTTCTGGTTCAAAATAGGATAAAAAGTATTACCAGCACCACATCCGATTTCTAAGATTGTGGTGGGTTCTTGGTAATCTTTATCTGTAACTTTATACAATGAAGGAAATTCAATCTGTAACCATTTTCTATCTTTAAAGAAATTCTCTCTATTATTTTTATAAAAAATATCCCAATACTTTTCCGGTTTTGAATTATACAAATTCTTATCAAAGTCTTTAACTGGGTGTTCATATTGTTTGGAAATCATTTCTTTGGCTTGGTTGATTTGTTCTTCTCCCCATTCTACATGATCCCATGCATTGTGATTAAACACATCTTCTTCATTTTCTAAATATCTTTGACCGAAATCAAATGGAGAATCTTTCCCTATTCGTGAATCTAAAGGTGGTTTGGTATCTTTTGTCATGTGTAGTTGTTTTATGTGTGGGTCTATTTGATCAAGTGAATAATTAAGAAACAGCGATGCTCCAAAACTGAGAATACAAAATTTTTTTTTTCTTTCTTTTTTTTTTTTTCTTTGAATGAGAATGTACTGCAAAAATTAAAAGAAATTCATATCACTAAAAAAGTATACAGCTTTAGTTTCATTATATCAATACAAGAAGAAGTATACCAGACTGTAAAGTTAAATAGTAGGCTTGTTTTGGTTAAAAAGAGCATAGTTAAATAGGTTGTTACAAAGGGGGGAAGATACATCAGTTAGATTTACATTATAATTACGAGATTTAGTATCATCTGGAGTTGTGGCTAGAATTCCGTTGGTATAAATCATACCTATCTAGTTATCGTTTAACTACTGGTTGCAAATTAGATACATTCAACAAATAGATTGTCGCTTAATATGAAGTAGATAGCCCAAAAAATAGCGGTAGGCGGAAAAATATTCCGCTTCTATTATTAGCGGTAATCCAAAACAAATCAGTAAGCAAAATAATATTGGAAATTATCAAGTTTGTGTAACTTGATATTCCGTTGTGAGTAATGAATTTCCATGTCCAATTTTTTTTATCATGCACAGAGATAAGATGATAAGGCAAACTCAAAAATATGATAGGCAATTAAGTCGCCTAAAGGGCTTATTATAATCACGGATTTGTTTTGTATTCATTGATTCTCATATTATTATTCAAGGAAAATGTGGGGATCTCTCCTGTAAATAAATAATTATTATCTACAAGATATAACAAAGAGTGGAGAGAAATGAAAGGAAAGGGGAGAGGAAGGTAATCTAGCCATTGTATAAATTTAAGCCTTCCACTGTGATAACAACATATATAAATATCAGAGCCTATCCCCCATCCACACCCACACAAATAATCAACAAAAAATTTCACTTTTATTCTAACTATCACAAACACAATAACAAATGTCTACACCCAAGGAAAAGACTATCGTCAATGATGATGTATCGTTTGGAAGTATTGGTGAAGAAGGTCCAGTTAAATTGGAAAAGAATTTCAGTATTTGGAGTACTTGTGCTTTCCAATATTCGTTAATTTGTTCTGCACTTGCAATAGGTACTTTTTTAAGTACCGTTATCGGTGTTGGAGGAAGTCCCGTGTTGATATATGGGTTTATCCTTGCTATTATATTTGATCTTATAATTTGCTATTGTCTTGCTGAATTAGCATCGGCATATCCACACTCTTCAGCTCAAGTCCATTGGACTTATTGCTTGGCTGCAGATCGATTCAAGAGACCACTTAGTTTCATGACCGGGATATTGTCCTGTGCCGGTTGGACCTTTGCTTGTTTTAGTTCCACTTATGTGGCAGCTATGTTTATTCTTTCATTGGCTCAAATGTACCACGATGATTATATACCGAAAAGCTCCCACTATTACGCAATTTTCTTAGCAGTATTGCTTTCAGGTTATTTGCTTAATGTTTTCTTTGTGAAATTATTACCTATGCTCACAAACATATTAGTGGTCATTATAAATTTTGGAACGTTTTTCATCATCATTACATTATTAGTGAAATCTCCTAAACAATCAACAGAATTTGTATTCAAACACATAATAAATGAAACTGGATGGTCGTCAAACGGCTTGGTGTTCTTCCTAGGATTGTTGCCGAGTCTTGCCAGTGTATCATTGTTTGATGGTGCTGTTCATATGACCGATGAGATTGCCCAACCAGAACGAAACATCCCTTTAGTCATGGTGATTTCCAATACCTTATCAGGGGTTATGGCATTTTTTGCTGCCGTGGTTTACATGTTTTGTGTGGTTAACATTGACAATTTATCCAACCCAATCGGTGGACAACCAATTGTCCAATTAATGTATGATTCTTTCAAGTCTAGGGGTTTGACAACTGTCGGTGTTGTCTGTTTGATTCTAACGTTTGTTGGTTCTTCATACATGTACTACACTAGTACTTCAAGATTGATCTGGTCATTCGCCAATTCAAATGGGTTGCCATTCAGCCGATACTTTGGCCAAGTGTCTTCTAAATTGAAAAGTCCGGTGAATGCATTAAACCTTTTGACCGTGCTTTGCATTATTATTGGGACATTGATTTTGGGATCAGATGGGGCCTTGAATGCCGTTTTAGGAACTTCAATGGTTTGTATCAATTTATCTTACCTGGTCCCATTCGTTTGCTTTTTGGTAAAGACCAAGTTTTCATGGAATCGGTTTGATAAACGTCCATACTTTTGTTTGGGTAAATTGGGATTACCAATGAACATTGCTTCTGTTATGTGGATTTTCTTTATTATGGTGTGGTTGAATTTTCCATTATCGTATCCCGTCACTTCATCAAACATGAATTATGCCTGTGTGGTGCTTGGAATAACGTGTGTTGTTGGTGCCATTCTTTGGTTTGTTCATGGAAGAAATAACTACGAACACAATATCTATGTAAAGCATTTTTAATGTAAAACTTATAGTTCTTTTTGTTTTTTTGTTTTTTCTAAATTATCTGAAGTTATTTATTTACAATATCTAGTTTTAAAAGTTATTTACCAACCTCTTTTTTCCAATCTTTCATTGTCCTTGATAGAGTCAATGGAAATACCTGGCATCAATTCACCCAAATCAGTGGAGTATTCCAAAAGTTTGGCTGGGTCGTTGAAGTGGGTAGTGGCATCGACAATAGCTTTGGCCAATTTTTCTGGGTGCTTGGATTTGAAGATACCAGATCCGACGAAAACACCATCACAACCCAATTGCATCAACAAAGCAGCATCGGCTGGAGTAGAAACACCACCAGCACAGAACAAAACAACTGGCAATTTCTTGGCTTCAATAACTTGGATCAACAAGTCAACTGGAACTCTCAATTTTTCAGCAAGTTCAACAATTTCTTTTTCACCTTTCAATTTAGAAGCTTCTTCAATGTCTTTTCTGATAGTTCTGATGTGGTCAACAGCTGAAGAAACATCACCAGTACCAGCTTCACCCTTACATCTAATCATGGCAGCACCTTCGTTGATTCTTCTTAAAGCTTCACCCAAGTTTCTAGCCCCACAAACAAATGGAACCTTGAACTTGGTTTTGTCAATGTGGTAAACAGTGTCAGCTGGAGTCAAGACTTCACTTTCATCAATGTAATCAACACCCAAGGCTTCCAAGATTTGACTTTCGGTGAAATGACCAATTCTACATTTGGCCATGACTGGGATTTTAACGGTTTCCATGATATCCTTAATCATTTTTGGATCGGACATTCTACAAACTTGGTTGGATTTTCTCATTTCAGCTGGGATACGTTCCAATGCCATGACAGCACAGGCACCGGCTTTTTCAGCAATTTGAGCTTGGTCAGCATTGACAACGTCCATGATGACACCACCTTTAAGCATTTGAGCTAAACCAGCTTTGACTTTGAAATCAGACATTATTGATCGATTGGAATTGGTAATTTATTAAACTTGTAATGACAAGAGGGGTAAAAAGAAGAAAGAAGGAAGAAAAAGAAAAAAAAAAAGGTCGAAGTGAAAAATTTAAAGTACGTCGAAATTTTACTTTTTATTTATATAGATCAATAGTGTCGCCGACAATATCCGTTGGCGGATGGTTATGTGCGATTAAAAAAATAAAAAAATTCACTAAAGAACGTAAAAACCTAAGAAAATCTCACCAACTAAAAGGTGAGCAATTTCTGACTCGTTCTTACGGAAAGATAAGTTGTGCGTGGGTATGAGTAATAATACCCTAATACGGAGGCCAATTTTTTTTTTAGTACCCGTTAAAGATAGTCGAGGTGCAGATACTATGAATGTGAATAAAAATTTCATGGGAGAGACGTATAATGGTATCTTGCTGAATGAATGATAAACCAATGTGTTCATAAGTGCATAGAGTAATATATGACTAATAGGTGACTCAATTGGTTTTTACTACCAAGTTGTTGTCGATACGACCTGATTTGTCTGTAATTACAAGTGAACCTTACACTTGGACAATTCTGGGGTTCTACTATACTAAAAGACGAAGGAGAAGGCGATATTTTAGTTTGTCAGAAAAAGGTACCCCGGTAAATTTGTCTCTCGCGGTTAACGAGTGCCGTAAAGAACGACGACTGTAACAGTGAAAGCGGGCGCTCCCACATTGCCACTACAAAATTTGTCCTATTAACCATGCGCTTAAAAGGATCACCGCTACCATTTTGTAATAAAGCACCACTGTGATCCGCAGCAAGTGGTTGTGTGAAGTCGTTATTACACGTTTGCTCTCCTCTCCAGAGAAGATATACTTCTTCATGAAATCACTGGCATACTTGTAATTAATCTACAAAGAAAAAAATGACTAATAATCAATTATGTTAAAGTACGAAATTAGAAAAAAATACACACACATCCACAGGGCATTCTAGAGGTGAAAAAATTATTAAAAAAAAAATTTTTTTTCTGTTCTTGATTTTGAGCATTATTTCTCCGCTTTCTATTTTCTGGGCAAAACTGGAAAAACTCACTAAACGTTACATCACTGGAGATTTGTCAGAGTCAAGATTTTATCTTTCTTTTTTTTTTTTTTGGTTAAGCTCGTATATAAAAAGTTATCAAAATTCTCCCACCCATCAGAGTATTAACAACGCCATACCACGTTCATACAAAGCTAACAAGATAATGACTACTACGAAATCCGTTGTTTTAGGTGTTTTGGCTCTTCAAGGTGCATTTAGAGAACACATTGCCTACTTTAAGCATCTCATAGACTCCAATCCAACAGAATATTCAGCATATGATTTCCAGATCATTGAAGTGAGAAACAAAGAAGACCTTGAGTTGTGTGACTCATTAGTGATACCAGGTGGGGAGAGTAGCTCGATGTCATATATTGCCGAAAGAACTAAATTGTTGCCAGAATTATACAAATTTGTAGCCGATGAGTCGAAAACCATTTGGGGTACTTGTGCCGGTTTGATCTTCTTATCCAAACATTTAATTAATGGAATAGAACAGCAAAAGACTTTGGGAGCTTTGGACATAGAAGTCAGTAGGAATGCCTTTGGAAGACAACTTGACTCCTTTGAACAACCACTTGATTTCAGTTCATTTATACCTGACTGTACAGATTTCCCAACTGTCTTCATCAGAGCACCAGTTGTCACCAAGATATTAGATAAAAAAGATCAAGTGAAAGAAGGAGTATTGAAATCAGAAAATACCTATCAAAACAACCACCCAGTTGAAGTGTTGTATTCCTTGAAGAATTACGATGGAAAAGACAATGAGTTGATTGTTGCCGTGAGACAAGGACATGTTTTAGGAACTTCGTTCCACCCGGAATTAGCAGACGATTATAGATTTCATAAATGGTTCCTTGATGACTTTGTTCTCAAGAGACTTAACACTGTATAGCTTCTTAATTTGTAAATACTACAGTTCATGTACAAGTACACACGGAGTTTAGACTTACTCACTCAGTTAAACTAACTACCCACACACTAAAAAAAAAAATTGGTTTCTCTTTTGGTGTACAATACGAAAAAAAAAAAAAAGATAAAAGTTACGAATTTGAGTACTGGTTTAACAACAATCCAGAAACTACATGCAACATTCAAGGATGTTCAATTCGGGACAAAATACTGGACCTTCATCCAATGGGCCCAATACGAGTCTAAGGACATTTTCGAATCGAAACCAAATGTCGGCGAATCATGCTAGCTTAACAATTGGTGCACCAAGAACTATACTCAATCAACCACTGCGATCGTCGTTGAATAGAAATGTTGGAAGCACGTTAATAGTCAGCCGAAAGAACAATCACTACTTGGATAAACCCAGTGATTCGCAAGTAGGACTTACCAAGATTGTGAGCAACACTCAGAATGAAGATATGAAAACTCCTGTTCAATTAACTGTTTGGTTCCACGATTTGCGTGACTCTGCTGAAGATGTAATAATAGACACCAATGCTATCCCTGGTGGAGTTCAGATTGGTCAAGTGTTTGAGCTTCAGTCACTCGAAGGAAGTGCAGATAAGAAATTGGTTTTTGTTGTGAATCGACACAACCTACGGAAAGAACTGGACGAGTCAGACACGATAGAGGGTACGAAGTCCAAGTGCCAAATTTCATTAATGGCGAACCCACTACAGAAATTATTAGACTTGCCACCCCGAACTCAGGTGCAATTGAAAAAAGTTACCAAATTGGATAATGTTACCCTTGACTTGGTGGAAATATTCATTCGAGATGTCAACTTATCAAGAGATGGGATGTGGAATTTTTCTGCATCTTTGGTAGATACTTGTACATATACTGATCAAAGGTTGTCATATTTAGGGAACAGGGTCGGTGTGGTTAAACATATATACAAAAATGGCAAGAACGTATTCTCAGGGTATATCGGCAAAGATACTAAGATCATATACCGTTCAGAAAGTGCAAAACTAACGGTTTTTATTCAACTATCAAGAGAAATATGGCATTTTGAAGAAGATGGAGAAATCATGTTCCAGAAATTGGTGAATAATTTGTTCCCAGAAATCTTCCGACGCTGGAGGGAGAGCAATACACATCATTCAATCACTATTGTATTGTTCACCAGTATTGATCTTACAGATATACCGTGGACCAATTTAGGACCTGGTCAAAGACCTCCACAAAGACGAGATTTTTTCAGAGTTGTTGTGGATCAAGTGAATAACATGCACTGGGATAAAATCATGGCTGATTTAAGACTTGAGTTTGCAAACTTCAAGAGAGACACCATGTTGAATCTAGATGATGATGGGAAATTTATCATTGAGAATGGGACATTGCCTGCAATTAAAGGGAATTTATTGGAGGCTGTTAACCTCGGATTGACATCTATCAATGACAGATTTCGCAATACGGATCTCAAACATTCATTAAATCATCTTATGATCCTTACTCCTGGAACGGGGTTATTTGATGTTGATTATGATTTGTTATTGGAAACTAGTAAAAAAATATCTAGCATCGACACTAGTTTGGATATCATTTGTCTTAGTCAACCACCATTGCATGTATCACCACTATTCAGATATTACAAAGATGGGAAAGTGTGCCATTGTGTACCTATTTGGTGTGATGTATCGTTCTATCAAAACAAGTTAGAAAAGGGGTTCCAATGGATACCTAGATGTAAGATTTATGAGTTGCAAATGATGGGAGTGATGGAGAATGAAGTCAGCGATGCCAAGATCCCACGTTTCCATCCAAACTCTAGGGATAAGACATTACTAGAAGTGATGAACTCATATGATGCAAATGTATTTAAACCAGTAAAACATTCACAACCACAAGTCCACTTCCCAGATGAACTGGACGATCGACACCAGCAACCACTCAAGCAACTGCGCATTGATTTCAAAATTGGAGAACCCAAGAGAAAACAGGAAAAACCAAAGTTCCAAGCACCCGCTATAAGGAATGCTAATGTCACCCTTTCTTTGATGATGAGCAACAAGCCTATACTAGAGCCGAGTAATGGTTCTACGATATCAATGGCTTCAGGGACAGTTGTTCATCCAGTAAAGGATACTTCTGCATTAACTTCATTATACCACATAAATAAAAATAGCGACGATATCAAATCACCAGCACCTTCGATTAGAAGTGAGACCCCGATGTCTACCATACGGAATATTGAGACATTTAGAAAATCTGCTGGGTCGCCGAGAATAATCAAAGGGGGCTCTTTATTCTCAAGGAAGGAAGATGTGAAGCCTATTCGTTCACCTTCAATCACAAATGAACACAATAAAATAGCCAGAAAGAAATCATCAATATTCACTGAATCTGAGATGGATGTTGCGACGGGACAATTTTGGATAGAGATTGAGAATCCTTCAAGAGAAACCACTACTAATGTACTTCAAAGAAGCCAGATCAGTCGATGGAGCAATATTTTCCCTGATAAAATTCAACGGAAATTGATAAAATGGAGATCTTTCCAAGCCCCTGCTGCTTTACCCACTGTGACGGGCGTATTCCCTTCCAAAAAACAACTTGAAACAGATTACAAGTTTCAAATTTATACTGTGTTTTTGAATTCTGAAAATTACTGGGAGTTGACATCAACTCATGCTTTGATGCGGGAAATGATTCAACTCAGATTGATGTTAGGATTCCAGGTATGTTATGGAGAGAAAGTGAACCGAGCCGAAGCAGAAAGAAAACCTTCTGGAAGTGTGGAAAGTATAATCAAATATTTCCCCACCGAAGATAACTACCTTGGGGCTAGAATATATTTATCCTTGGAAGATGAAATCCATCGGATATTCTGTGATTATAATGGAAATATCAATGTTCAGTTATACCGCAAGATGGAACCATCCGAGGATAACAAAATAACATTGGGCCAAACTAAGATTAAACCATACTTCCCACTCATCAGAACCAGATATACAGATGAGTACACCCCGGCCCGTATAGATGCCATCTCGGATAAACCACAAAAGTACAACTGGAATCAATTCGATCAACTATTGGCTGGGTTTGATGATGCCATGCCTGATGATAAAAAAGAGTTTCATAAAATGAAGTTTGTGGTGATGCCAACTGATATCCCGAAAAACGCCTATTTTATCAGCAATGAAAAGTTCAGTCCCGAAGAAATCAGGGTTGATGGGTTACGTAAATTGATCGTAGCTATTGAAAAGGGTGCATATACGTCACCTGAGAAGCCCGAAAAGAAGAAAAAGACCCGTCGTGGATCAGAGGTGATGTTTTACACGGGTAATTTGTATGATTTTTTAAATGAAGAAGCACAAAATTACGACATGACAGGAACACAACCAGTCTTGATGATCCCAGAATCGTCAAGGTTTAATAAATCTATTAAATTACCAGAATTGGCCAATGAATTACAAAACAAAGTCACTGGGTTGACATTGGTGGATAGGAATTGGCATTTCAAGAGGCACTTGTATTGTTTTGTTGGTAGTGAATTGGTATCTTGGTTGGTTGATAGTTTTGAAGACATTGAGACAAGGGATGAAGCCATCTCCTATGGTCAAAGTGTTATGAATAAAGGTTTATTTAGGCATGTTGAACAGAGACATGGCTTGTTAGATGGTCATTATTTTTACGTCTTTGAAGACGAGTATGCAGATAAATCCGATCGAGGAGTTAAACCTACAACATGGTTTGGTACTAAAAAATTTGAAGCAGTCACATCCCCTAAGATCACCACATCTCCAAGACTCCAGGGCCAACAAAGCGATTCACCAAAAATAACTTCTTCACTGAATGTCACCTCAGAGACGTCATCAATGACTGAATCTGGTAGCAAAAGACGTAAGAAGTTCATTTTGAGTCGTTCGGTTAAATTTAATGTTGATCCATTGGGGAAATCCTTTAGACCAGAATTTATCACTGTCCATTTTGATATGGTTCATAATCCTGAGCATTGTTATCATATCCGATTACAATGGTTGAACACAACGAATAAGTTTATTGAAGATACTATAGTTGCCTGGTCAAGATTGTGCGAAAGACATGGTTTAAAGTTAGTTGAAACTCCATGGAAAGAATTGTGTTTGCTTCCCAAGCTCAGTCCATTCCATTCGTTTGTTGAGGTGAAATTGGCACTCAATCCATGGACTGATCCCGAACTCAGTGACGATGAAATATTTTCCGTGAACAAGTATTACTACCATTCATATTTCTTGAAGAAATTGGGATATTATTTGGATAATAGATCAACGTCATTTTTCCTGCGTGAGAATATAGATATTGGATATAGTTGGGGTGTACCATCTTTCAGATATGCTCAGTTTATTCATAGAACAGGTTTCTACATTGCTGAATTGCGCGATAATGGTGACTTCTTTTTGGCTCCAAATAATATGCATCTAGCACGAGTTGGCTCGTCCGCTACTTTGGTTGGTGATTATGAAAGCAGTGCTAAAGCCGTACACACAGATTCACACAAAATCATGTTAACTTTCCGTGCAGCATGTCAAAATGTTGAATTCTTAAGGGATATTTTCACAACGGCAAAAGCACATTGGAAAGATGAATCATTTTCCCAAATTTCATAGTGGTCTGTTACACGTATATATACTCTTCTATGTACTAATGTATGAATTAGTTGGCGATTCTTTCGGCAATCTTAATAGTATCAACCAAAACACCATGGGCGGTGATGTCAGCACCGGCACCAGCACCTTGAATAATCAATGGGTTTGGATATCTACCAGATTTAATAGAAACAACATTGTCACTTCCTTTCAAAGAAGCAAATGGGTGGTCGAATCCATACTTACCGATACCAACAGAGACTTTGTTAGAATCAAGGTCAACTTGACCAACAAATCTCAAGACTTTACCATCAGCAAAAGCTTCATCTTTGACTTTTTGAATATCAGCATCGTAGTTTGGTAATTTTTCCATAAATTCAGCGACACTGGTGACACCTTCCAATTCTTTTGGAATCAAGGATTCAACTGGGAAAGAAGTTGGACCTTCGACATTTAATCCAGAAATTCTGGCCAAGATGGTAACTTTTCTGGCAACATCCAACCCGTTCAAATCATCTCTTGGATCTGGTTCAGTGTAACCCAAATCTTTAGCTTTTTTAACAACATCAGAAAATTTAACGTCTGATTTCTCAGCAGTGGAGAATTCATTGAATATGTAAGATAAAGTACCGGAGAAAATACCTTCAATTTTGTCAACTTTATCCCCAGTAGCGACTAAATCTTTTAATGGACCAATGAGTGGTAAGGCAGCACCAACACTACATTCATGGTAAACCAAACCAGCATCTGGTAATTCAGCAGCTTGGAAAAGGTCATTCCAGGATTTCAAGTCGGATGAGAATGCTTTCTTGTTTGGAGTAGCAATGGAAATACCTTCTTTAATGAAAGTTGGGTAGTAATCGGCAATGGCTTGATTGGAAGTGTTATCAACCAAGATAGTTGGTCTGTTGGCACCTTTCAAGAATTTGACTAAATCATCCAATGGTAAAGTCTTTTCAGATGGAGCGGTTTCAAAAGTCTTCAAATCAATTGGCTTGTAATCTTTATTGTACAAGGCTTCCTTTGATGATCTGGCCAAGTAGACTACGTTGAATCCAATGTTACTCTTTAAGTTCTTCAATTGGTTGATGTATGATGATCCAACAACACCAGAACCAATAATTGCGACGTTGACTGATTTACCCATTGAGTTATGTTTTGTGGCTAATATTAATGTTATAAACTGTTGATGAGAAATGGGTATAACTAGTTTGAAAAATCTGTTTAACCAAAAAACCAGACAAAAAAAAAAAAATAATTCATTAATTTGTGAGTCAAGATAGAAAAAATTGCGCTGGACCGGAAAAGCATGAAATTGCGACATCCTAAACCGGGATTCGTGTACAAGGTGAAAATGAGAGTTATACCAACTAATTTTGCAACTCACAACATATATTAGAATGTATCTAAAGAGATTTTCTTTAACCTATTACTTAAATTCTCATCAATTTCTACATCAACCTCTTGGTTAGTCATGATCTTTCTTGCTAATTCCCACACACCAATACGTGCTCTCATTTTCTGAAGACTCTCTTCACGTTCAGTATTCACTGTGGGTATAACCTTATCGATGTTGAAAAAAGTAACAAAGTAAGCTAGCTCTCTGTACGAAGAATGTTCACTGTATGGAACAGCATACAGTCTGTATAATCCAACATCCGGTTTCCCCTTTGTAATTCTAGTGGATTTCGGTACCTGAGCTAATATATCTTCAACATAACTAAATGACGTTTGCTTTTCCATCATCTCTACAATCTGCTCCAACGCATTTGTAGGGGAAGGTGTAGGGGAAGTAGAAGTGTCGTGTCCCCGATAATGAGTATATGCTGGTCGTTTGAATTGATTAAAACTCCAACCTGTTGGACAAAGACCAATACATCTATCAAAAGTCTCATAATATTTGTTATGGTTGAAATAATTTGATAATTCTTCAACTGTACCAACTATGGGCATGGGAACTAAGTGAATGACAAAATCGTCGTCGTCATTACCAAATTCACTATCGGATAAAACCAGTTCCAAGTATGGATCCTCATACGTCTTGAAAATATCATACTTATCTTTCCGTGCTCCAATATTCAGAACATAAATCATACACTTGAGACGCTGCAGGATTGCCAATGCAAGTTTCTCCTTACCAATAATATAAGTGCCAATTACGATTAAAAACTTTTTCTTCTTTCTGGCTGTTGGTCCAGTTCTCGTTCGCCAAAAGTCAGTTATCCGGGATTGTGTTAAAATGCCAAACCATGTTGCAAATAATGAAGTCTTGCTTGCTTGTTCTTGTGCAAGATCATGGAATAAATCAGCCACCACATTACAAACCAAATCTTGCTTGGGTAGATTATGGCGTGGTGACATGTAGGTTGTATCTAAATAAACTTTATCAATCTTCAGCACCCCATCAATAGAGGTTTTCTTGTTCAAACTAAATTGTCGTAGTGTCGGGTTGTCTAAAATATCTCTATTGACACGAAAATCTCCACAATGGATGATTCTGTGGGTTTTATGATCTATCCCAATTGATTCAAACAAAAAGATAGCTGCCCCAGGACAATGATTGGCACAAATTGGAATGACATAAAGTCCAGGGGTCTCATCATTACTCTCCACACCGAAATCTTCTATATCAGTGTTTTCGTCTTCTTTATCCAATTCGTCATCTTCATAATTGTTGTACTTGTTGTGGTTATTGTGGTTATTGTGGTTATTGTCGTTTTTGTGACTGTCATTGGTGGTATAGTTCTTAATCTTATACCGAGTATCCAACTCTAATGTCTTAATAAATCTTGGGTCTATGGAAAACCTCAATGTAAGTAATCTCCCTGTTATACCAGTACAATAAATTATCTTCTTGTACTTGGACTCATTCTCATAATCCATATCCTGAAACCCAAACACTCTCTCGTATGCCCATTTTTTAGATATTCCTCCATAGTGATCAGCATGAAAATGGGTCAAAAAATATTGATCAATTTCTGCATGTCGCGCATAGCTGAACGCATCAACTGCCACTTTATAATTGGTTATATCTTCCAATACGGGGAACACCATAATTTTAAGATCAGGTATTGGTTTCTTTTTAGTTTCTTTCATGCTCGTAGGTGGTTTTATTATCTTTGGCTCCTTGTTTATATCTGTTTCACCATTGACATATTTGAGTTTCGGATCATTAGGATCGAGTTTCCGTTTCTTGTTTTTAGACTGTTCAACTTCAGTTGACGAAGATGACCTTGACCTTGAGTTGGATTTGAATTCGGATTTGAGTTTAGATGTTTCCTTGTGACGTACTGACACTGATGGCATCTCCTGTTTGAGCTTGGATAATTGGCTTGATGGTGATTTTTGAACAAAAGACACGCGTATTAGGCAAGTATTGACGTGATATGTTCGTTGCCGTATATCTAGATGATTTATTGTTTCATTACAAATGGGACATAGTACTGTTTCATGAGAATATGTTTCTGATTCATTTATTAATGTTGTTGTGGTTGTATCAACGACTTCTGATATCTTTTCCCGTTTAAGAACTACCTCCCCTTCTTGGCATGGTCTAACGAATTCTAATATGGATCGTTGTAGCGTTTTTTTAACAACAGTAGTTTCCTTCTTTAAAGGAGACATAGTGTATTCAAGGTATTTTCTTTAAAGGGGGAACGCGATTTCCCAAGTTTGGTACTGCAATAAAAAGATTAAAACTGTTCTGATGATATAATGTATCAACCGAAGACTAGTCATTTGACTTGCTTTTTTTTTTTTTTCTTAATTAGATTTGATAACTAAACCAACAAAAAAAGGGATCATGTGTCACGTGACAATATAGTGATAAGAGAATTTCCATCATGACTCGAAAGCACAGCAATTTGTTCAACTGTATAATCGGATAGTCTTCATAATTATGGATTTTCTAGTTACTCGAAATAAATAAAGTAGGTTTTAATTCCAAGAAATCAATTTGATATTACACAATTCAAAGGACAAAAGTTATAATTTTTTCTTTGTATATTAATATTTTTCTCTTTATTTTTTTCATTAGGTGAAAAATTTCCCACAAAGTTGTAACATCAAATCTCCACACACACACATCTACAAATCAATGGGGTTGCTTACGATAATCAAAAAACAAAAACTCAAAGACAATGAGATTAGGGTATTAACATTGGGATTAGATAATTCTGGTAAAACGACCATAGTTAAAAAGATGTTGGATGAAGACACAAATTCCATCTCGCCTACCATGGGATTCCAAATAAAAACACTACAGTACAATAAGTATACGCTAAATATATGGGACATTGGAGGCCAAACAACGTTAAGAGCATTCTGGGGTAATTATTTTGATAAAACAGATGTGGTAATGTGGGTAATTGACGGATTGAGTTTAGAGAGATTACAAGAATCATATGAAGAACTAAGAGAGAAAGTTATCTTGCAGGATAGATTAGTTGGGATATATCTTATGGTAGTAATCAACAAAATTGATCTTATACCACCAGAAGAGAGGCAGGAGTTAAAGGAGAACGTCATAGAACTCCTACAGTTGTCACAACAGATTCCCCAAAGGGATAAATGGGATGTAGAGTTGGTGAGTGGCAAGACAGGCGAAGGGGTGAAGGATGTCTTAGATTGGATTATAGATAGAGATTACTAAACAAATCCGGTGTGTGTATGTGTACTGTATACTTTGTACTGTATGTATGTTTGCGTGTATATGATTAATGAAACGGTAACCCGGACCGATAATCCTTTTGTTTGGAAATTCGGGCGAGGTTAGTCGTGTAAACCGGAAGTGACGAAGAAATATTAATAAACACAAACTTTAAAACAACAACAAAATGGCTGGAGATGGAATGGAATGGTAGGCGAAGAAGAAGAAGAAAAACAAACAAACAAACAGATTTCACAAAATAAGATTTGAAATTTTAGTCTATTATTAACATGATAGAAGGTTGTATTTCAGAGAGACAAAAAGCGCGTCGACAAGACAATCGGAGATTTAATTATACAACTAAATTGGGATTAATTATTGTTATTTTTTTTTCTTCTCTGATGATTGTGGAGTGGAGATGGAGTGGGGGGAAAGAAGTAAAAAAAAATAAAGAGGCGGTGTGTATTTATGTACGTGTGTGTGTGTGCCATATGATGATGGTGATGGTGATGGCACAGAGAACAAATGTAAAAAAACAAAGGATTTTACAAACCAGACGCGTCGTATGCCTCATTAACGAAACTTATGATTGCTGTAGAGAAGCAAACAATTAATTTAGTTAAATCTAGATGTGAATTATCACCCATTACAGACAAATGTACTACTGACACACCCACTCACCCAGTTATAAGCGCTGGTCAAATTTCGCATCTCCATCGATGGACAAATTAAAGGTCAAGTGCACAAAACGCGAATTACAACAAAAAAAAACACGAAACGCGTCAAAGGAGAAAAAAAAGAAAAAAAGAAAAAAATTTGGCAACACAGAAAATCTTGTGTGTTGAATAATTTATCTGAAAGGGTTAAATTATTCAAGCCAACAAAAAAATATAAAACATAAAACATAAAACATAAACAAAGTAGATGTAGACACAAAATGTTCCTCCTTTCAAACAATGGTTAAGTAACCTGCAAGACGCAAGAATAATATAACTAAATTATTATTATTAAACTTGCTCGAGAAAAATAATACACCGCCATAAAACCACACAGAAGAAAACTTACTTTCTTCATCGCCTAAAAAGAAAATAATCCCGCTGCCATTGCCAATAGGCCATCGTTCGCCCAATTTCGGTTAAGCTTTAATAAACATTACTCATTAATGCTGTCTATTTATAAAACCTAAAACACGAAACTATTTTTTGTTTTTCTTTTCTATTTTTATTTTTGTATTTACTTTCCTTTTGGTTTTTTATTATTATTTTTTTCAATTTAATTTTGTTACAAGATCTACTATTATCCTTCTCCCCCCCCCCCCTAGAAACTTGAATTTCATATATAAACACTTCTCTTTATCCTTTCCAACACTTTTGTATTTTCATCACTTCAATTTGCCTTTTTTTTTGTTTTTTGCTTTTGTCAACCATTTCCTATTGACAACCATTTTCTTTTGTTTTTTTGTTTATTTGTTTTTTTCATATTACGTCTTTAATTTTTTCACTTTCAAACTACATTTAATATACCTTCCCG
Source organism: Candida tetrigidarum (assembly GCA_030557055.1). Lineage (NCBI taxonomy): Eukaryota > Fungi > Ascomycota > Pichiomycetes > Serinales > Debaryomycetaceae > Candida > Candida tetrigidarum. The sequence continues at coordinate 23,011 of JAKTVF010000141.1, forward strand.
TCTCCCACATTTAATTCCTCCACCTACTTATAAAGAATGATGTCCGTTAATGAATGTCATCCAGTATTAGTTCAGTTACAACAATCAACTATCGAAGTAAACAACAACTTGGTCGAAATTCTTGGTGTTGTCAAGCCAAAGCAATCTTCCAACTCTTCGCTCGCATCCATCACCAGAGGATTATACACAAAACACAATAGACTACTTTCCCTTCTAAATAAAACATTGAGTAACATCGACTGCAAGAGTGTGGCTGACATTGAAGCATTCAAAGCTTTTGTCAATGAGTTCATCTTGTGGTTAGACGACGGTGCTGTGCTTTTATTTGAAAAATATTCCACACAATGGAAATTACACGAAGCCGGTGATAATACCACCGAAAACCTTTTAATAGGTCCAATCAAGAACTTGTCCAACTTTATCAATTTCATGGATTCATGCTCTGAACATTTGAGAAACCCATTTGTGCTAGATAAATTGACTGCTTACAGTTCCAAATTGCAAGCAATAATGGACAACCATCAAATAGACGTTTCCTCCAAGAAAATGAACAACATCAAGTTTTCTAACATTAGAACATTTTCTTCTGGTACCCTTGTTAACAATGGTTTGGTCTCAAGTTATTTCACCGTCGACCAAATCTTAGAAAGAACAGGCAATGCAAAACTTGTATTGTCCCAGAAAACACCAGTGGAACTCATTTTGTTGGATCTTGTTGGTACTGGAGTTTACAACGCTCTAGCCATCTTGTCTATTGACACAGAAAAGGGAGTCGAAGTTTCACGCTCATTACTTTATCCCCCATTCAGAGTCAACGAATTGTCATTGTCTCACACTACCGATTCGATCGAATTGAAGGCTATTGATTTCTTATCCCCAGATTGTTCCACTTCCGGTTCAATCACCATTGCTTGCCAAGACTCACAACTTTTGGATTCCTGGGTTGCTAAATTATCCACAATTTGTCCTTTGGAACGTAATAATTCCCCTGTTGGTGATCAATTCTTGATTGATACCCCATCCAGTCCTCCAAAATCATTATCAGGTTTCGGAATCAACGTTATTTCCGATGAAGAACACAAGAAATCCATGTCCTCTGATGAAGAATCAGGAATGGATTCTTCTCCAACAACTCCAAGCAATAAACAACCATTCCATGAATTAATAGACTCCCCAACACTTTCTCCTATCAAGCCTTCCACTGAACCAAACAGTGTAGAATCACACCACAAAGACGAAGTGATGGACGATAGATTGGATTCAAGCTCGAGTTCTTCAGTTACAAGTAACGACGATGCTAAATTGCAATCTCAATTCAACCGTACTTTACCTTTGATTAAAAAGACATTATCCAAAAGTAAAGAATTGGATGCCGGCGTCCATACCGATGCAGACGATAATAATAGTAATAATGATGATGACCAATATTTCCAAATTATCAATAGAAAGAAATTGTCTGACGAATATTCACTTTCTCGTGAAGAGAAACACAAGTCGTCTAGAGGTGAGATTTCATATATAGAGTGTTCACCAGAAGGAAGTGAACCTAGTGCTGATAGTGATACAATTGATGAGGAAGAAATTGCTATTATCAATGCTGGTGTCGAGACCCATGCTCCATACCAAAAAAACTTTGCAAGCTCAGTTCCGGATTTGAGCAAACCTGCCAAGCAATCCAGTTTGTACCAATTATCTACTGGTTCAGCTGTGGATATTGACAACTTCGGTAAGAGTTACAAACCATCATTTGCCATGGGTGTTCACAACAATGATTCGGTTTCTTCAATATCATCCACCAAGAGCAATAAACTGAGAAGAAAATCCATCTTTAGCATTTTCAGAAAATCATCAAGATCAAGCTTTGTTGAAACTCCAGGGTTTGAAACCGTTTCTAAGTCTGCCACTACTCCAGTTCCCGAACCACGCAAGGTTAAGACAACTACCAGCCGTAGTGGTGACGCCAACAGAAACAGCAACAACAGTAACATTAGCAGTATCAGTAACAATGACGTTGCAGAAACAATTATTGAAGAGTCACCTCAAGAAGTTGAAAAAGAAAACTTGATGTCAAGATCAGAGTCAACTTTGCCATCTTCTGCATCCACCATAATCTTCAACCAGGCAAAGGAGAATGCTTCCAACGCCAGTTTAGTCAACCGTGATTCACCATCTTCTCCAGAAGTTGTTGAAGAAGATTTGGTTATCCCACAAGAATTGAAAGATGTGATTAACGAAGACGCTACAATTGATTTCTACATTTCCGAATCATCTCCAAAGTCCTTGAAAATATCCAAATGGGGGCAGCTACAAGGAAAATGGAAAGCCATCACTGGTGCAGAAAAATTATTTGTTAAAGTTGCAATTAATTATGACATGAATAAATGTTGGTTGATGGTTTTCAAAGAAATGTTTGACGATGAGCTCAATGAGGACATTGACAAGGCAGTAATGTTGTTGAATGTTTCATCGTCAGTTACTGATCTTAGGAAATCTTCTGCTATTGATTTACAAATCAATTCAACCAATGCCATCAATGATGAAAAAGTTATGATTATGGTTAGATGCTCCAATGGGTCCTTGGCTAATGAGATCTATACTAATATTGAAAATGCTTTGGGTGCTTTGAGCAATACTTCTTCCAGAAGTCAAAGCTATGGATCTTTGAGAGCTTCGAAATTGTTAGCCTCCGACAACACTTTGGGCTCTTCTATGATGGATCTCAATAATCCAAGTCAATCGTCCACATACACCAGTTTTTCTTCTTTTGGAGTTTCAAACTCTGATCTCAAACTCAAGTCACAAAGTATTGATGCTGATGAAGTGTTCAACTCATGTATTATTCACAATCCATCTTCTTTCCATATCAGCAAGATTAATCTGATGCAAATTAGATTGCAAAAACAATTACAAGGATACAGTCAAATCAATGTGCCTTCGTCGTGGAAAATCTTATCGATGTATGACTTAACAGTTGAAGAAATCATTGATGATCTCACGCTGAGAAAATTCTTCCATTTCAAATTGGTTAGAGAAGATGATGAAAATGATGAACTCAAGTGGTTGATTCCTGAGGATAACGCATCCCAATATTTGGAAAAAATTGGTAGAGCTGGATTGTTGGTGAAACATAATGATAATGAAATCTACATGATTGAATGCAGAGGTAAGAAGGAATTCAAATCATTGTACGAAATATTCTAAAAAATGGAAATATCTATTCGTTAGAAGTGATGTGAAACGTTAAATACTTATATGAGTATAAATGTAATTAATTTTTTTTTTCTATTATTTTTATTTTTATGTATTATTAAATATTAGTTGGTTGATTTCCCCCTTTTTTTGTTATTAAAAAATCTAAAACAAATTGCAAAAACAAAAAAACAAATACAAATACAAATACAAGAACAAAAATTCTATTTGCAACTTATTTTTATATCTATATATATTCCATTTTTTTTTTTACAAATACTCAATTTTCAAACAACAATCCAAGATGCATTTATCAATAATTATATCTATTCTTGCATTTATTCAAATCATCAAGGCTGATTCAAACTCATCTTCAATAGTAGAAGATCCTGCCCCAACAGAAGATGAATTACCTGAAGTTCAATCGATTCTGCCTATTCGAGTAGTTGGCAACAAATTCTTTGAATGCGAAAACGGCCAACAGTTCTTCATCAAAGGAATTGCATATCAGAAATCAAGACAAGAAGGAGAGATATACGACGCTACTAAAGAACCACATTATGTTGATCCATTAGCTAATCCATTCACCTGTTTAAGAGATTTAGAATATTTGAAAGAATTGGGGGTAAATGTAGTTAGAGTGTATCAAATTAACCCTAACGCCAATCACGATGTTTGTATGAATGCCTTTGCCGAAGCTGGAATCTATGTGCTTGCTGATTTATCAGAACCTTATATGTCTATTAGAAGAGATTACCCCCATTGGGATACTGAGTTGTTTACTAGATATAAGGAAGTCATTGATGCAATGCATAAATATAACAACATGATGGGTTTTTTCGCAGGTAATGAAGTAACAAACGCTCAATCCAATATCGATGCCAGTCCATTTGTCAGAGCAGCTTTAAGAGACTCTAAGAAATACATTGAGGAACAAGGTTATCGAAAGGTTCCTATTGGATATGCGTCGAATGATGATTCAAGTATTCGGAAAAACTTGGCAAATTATTTTGTGTGTTCTTTAGATGATGATGAAAACAACTACAGTCAAGCCGATTTCTTTGCTATTAATGTGTATGAATGGTGTGGATATTCCACATATACTACATCTGGATACCGTGATTTGACAGTGGCTTTTAATAACTATCCAGTTCCAGTATTTTTCAGTGAATTTGGATGTAACATAATCACCCCTCGACCATTCACTGAAGTGGAAGCTATTTATGGTACTACCATGAGAAAGGTTTGGTCTGGTGGTATTGCATACGAATATTTCGAAGAAGTCAACCATTATGGTGTCGTGTTAGCTAAAAAAGATGGTCTGCTTACGAAATTACCAGATTTTGATACTTTGAAAATGAGATACAATGCCGTCACTCCAGTTGGTATCACCATTGATGAAGCTTCCAATAGTGAACCGGTATCATGTTCTCAACAGGATGATGATGCATGGGATATTGCTTTGACGTTACCTCCTACACCAGATCAAGGCAAATGTGAATGTTTATGGCAATCATTATCCTGTGTCATTGCTAGTGATGCACGTTTTGACGAAGAAGTTGCATTGAAAGATTTATGCTTTAAAGTTGATTGCGAAGATATTAATGCCAATGGTAGATTGGGCAAATACGGAAAATATTCCGATTGTAACCCAACAGTAAGAGCTTCATACGCTTTGAACAAATATTATGAGCAATGTGGAAGAAAGCAAGAAGTCTGTGATTTCCAAGGAAGAGGGGAATTATCCACTGGTAGAGGTTTGGATGATTTGGGGTCGAAATATTCAAGTGATGGAAGAAATTGTTTGGCCATTCTTGAAGGAAGAGAGCAACCAAACTGTCCACCAAATCTTGAAGATGGCGGTCAAGAACACGAAGGTGAGCAGGGAAAAGAACAAGAACAAGGAGGAGGGGGAGAGGGAGAGGGAGAGTTGGATGAAAATTATGATGATTATGACAATGAAGATGGTAAAGAGTCCAAAGGATCACGTAAGAAAACTCACAAGAAACCAGTAAAGAAAAAGGTCAACTCAAAACCACCAGGCAAACTGGTTTCCAATGGTTCTACAGTTTACAAGAACACAATTTTTCAAAATATTGTTCAATGTTTATTTACATGTGGTGCATTATTGCTTTAGATTGCAAGAAATATTAAATTCTCTTTCTCTCCGTGTTTCTGTCTGTCTGTATGTGTGTGTGTGTGTTTGAATAGTTCTTCTCTCCATTATCTTACCAATATAAACAAATAAGGGTAAATATACATATAATAGTGATTCAAGTAATTATCATTGTCTATTCTTTCTTAGGACCCCAATTCAAACCCAAGAACCCGCTACCACCACCAATTTTAGGTGTCATCTGACTAACCGGTGGCTCAATGATATAAATTCTTCTAAATCCAGGCACGTCCAATGCAATATATTCGAATTCGGTACTCCACATGGAATTATCCACTTGTTCTAAAGTGACAACCCCATAGTTCCCACTATCTGATTCAACTTGAAATTTCATCAACAAATGATCTTTCCCGTCCTTATATTTGGTTTTAACACTTTGAACAGGTCTGTTACGAACCCATCTATCAGCAGCCACAATTCCGTATGCTTTCAATCTTTCACCTTTAGGGAAAACAAGTGCCTTTTGTGCCTGTTCATTGTCTTCCACCAATCTGACCGCTTTATTGAATGTTCGAGTATCTCCGGAAGGTAAGAATAATTCTGATAATATTAACGAAACAACAAGTATGGCAACCCCGGCTGCTCCCATCACAAGCAATGTGGATAACGAAAATGTAAATGCTCTGGATATTCTATTGAGAATATTCTTTCCTTTAGCGTTTTTGTCATGAGATGGAGGAGGAGGTGGTGGTGGTGCTGTTTTGGTGGAGTAGAATTGGGTCTGGAGTTTAGTGAATGATTGGTGAATTGGTTGTGGTTTAAATGCAATTGAAAATGATCTGATGCATAATGTTGGAATAATTGAAGGTCTAGCTGAATTGATACCTAATCTTAGAGTCCTTAACCCAAGACCACTAATCTGTTGATGCAAACCCATCTTCGGTAACTAGGATACAATATGTTTGGCAATTATAAAAGAAAGTGATGAATTGGAAGGATGGGGTTGTTGGTTTTATTTTTTATTCTTCACTTTTTTTTTTCCTTCTTGGTAGAAAATGAGCAACACCCAGAGAGGGAGAGTATGTGGAGTAATCTTCTTCGAATACCACAGAATAATAGCCACAATTTTGTACAGGTGTCTACGGACTATGGGATGTCTGGTTATTGAGTTTGAGCAGTCCGGAAGCCTTAACTGTCGGTATTTACTTGATGCTTAGACATGGTGGTTCTACAATTTCTCCTGTTTCAGAACTCAACGTAAAACTTTCACTTGGTTTTCAAACGAAAACTGGACAAAAAAACTTAACTTCTTCAAAATAATGAACTCTGTGTATCTGATATTACTCTAACAACACCATATAACCTAAAGTAATGGATATCTGTCTACGAACAGGGTGTAATGCACGAAAAAGATGCACCAAGAAATGGAACTTTTTTATGAGGGACATTCAGAATCGGCAATTTTTTTTGAGTGATTGTCTTTGTGGTCAAGTGGTTAGTGACATCCACTCATCTGCTATTCCAGAATTACTTTCACTACTTCGACCACTGCCTTCGCGGTGGAAGAATATGACCGGGACCAGGGCCCCCCTAGTGTAATGGTTATCATATGTGCCTCCGGTAAATTGTATATTTCGGTGTTATTTAGCTGAAAATGATCACGTGAACGTATAAAATTTATCAGAGTTAGCGCAAGGTTGCGGGTTCGAGTCCCGCGGGGGGCTACCAATCACCTGATTTTTGACCAGTAATTTGATTAACCTTCCTTTTAAAGAATTCGATTTTTTTTTTTTTTTGCCTCCTTAGGTGTTAGAATATAGAGCGATTCAATACTGTTGTTTTTTTTTATTCTCATTATGCAGCTTTGATATCATCTCCCTGGAAAATGATTAAGTACTATTTCTGGTTATGCATCACGTGACTGAATAGTTTTGGTATTAAGAACGACAATTGATTTTGTTCACGTGTATTATGGTTCAAGCCCTAACTCATCATATCTGTGCAGTACAGAAAAATTCTTTTTTTTCTCTCTCTCTCTCTTGCATAGTACTGTAAGTGTGTGTGTAAACTCGCTTTTTTTTTTTTGTCTTGCACCTTGGTCGCATTGTGTGTGCGAAAAATTCATCCCATACACTCAATTTTGAGGTATTCAAATTTTTTTCGAAAATTCCTTTTGGATCGATAGTAGCAAGCATATAATCATTAAAAATGGCCAAGATCAGTCAAGGTATGCAAGAGATACAACACCTGAGAGTGTGAAAATGAATAAGAACAAGACGAGAGCAAAGGATATCAAATGAAGGAGAACCCATCGATTGTTGATGAGAGATAGAGGGAGAGAGAGTGTGTGTGTGTGTGTGCCAGTACATAAAGAAGATGAATATTCAAGATTCATGATGGACCAATACTGTGTTATAATGGGACTAGATATTGTTTATTTCGAAGCGAAACACATCTCACTCAAATTGAATAAGGAATAAGCAAAAGTCCATGGATAACAATAAAAGTATGAGAAAACCTAAATACAAATATACTATCAGCAACCAATAATCTACCTACAAGTTTGAAACTCCTGTGAAACCTTCCAAAGAGATATTACCTTTTTCTTTCGTCTTGTTTTCTTCGGTATTATTGAATAAATTTATACTAACTAAATGATTTTTCTTTTTCTAGACGTTTCATCATCTCGTTCTAAAGCTAGAAAAGCTTACTTCACCTCTTCCTCAGTTGAAAGAAGAGTCCTTTTATCTGCTCCATTATCCAAA
>JAKTVF010000142.1:0-31025 GCA_030557055.1 Candida tetrigidarum
GACCACGCAGGACACCACAATGACCCTGCCGCACAGGTCAGAGAAGTGTTGGCTTACGATGAAGCATTCCAAGAGGTTGTCAAATACATTGATTCCACGGACGTTGACACTGTGGCCATATCTACCAGTGACCACGAAACCGGTGGATTGGTAGTTGCTAGACAGGTGTCTGAGAACTACCCGGATTATTTGTGGTATCCAGAGGTGTTATTGAATAGCACTCATTCCGGTGACTACTTGGCCCACAAGATTTCCGATTTCAAGGGGAAAGAGAAAAACGACGCTGCTAAACTCACCAAGTTTATCAAACACGAAATCTTCGAGAAAGATTTGGGAATTACAGACTACACCGACAAAGACGTCCAAGCAATCCTCGACAATATCAACGACCCATCCAACTTGTTGTATGTTTTGAACAATATTGTTTCCATCAGAGCACAAATCGGATGGACTACACATGGCCACTCAGCAGTTGATGTCAACATATATGCACACACCAATTCTCCTGCTATCAAGGCGAGATTGGCATCAGCCAAGGCATACCATGGATTATCTGGGAACCACGAGAATATTGAAATCGGGGCATTCATGGAAGAGATCACCGGTTCCAATTTGGACCGTGTTTCTGAGTTAATCAAGAATACCGAACACGGGCCAAGTCAAAGTGCCCAAGAGTATCAAGCTGATGAGTTCCATGGAAATGTGTAGGTAGAATAGGAAATATATATATCAATTTTGTTAGGACTTAGAAATTTTGTTTAGAAATTTTACGAAAAAAGAATCAAATAGTTTATGAAGTTGATAAGAATGTCAAGTACAATGCTAGTTTATGATTTAATTACTACAAGATATTTCCAATGATTTGTACAGTTTTGTTAGAAACTATCATTCCCCAAACATAATCAATTTGTAGCCAATAGATTTCTGTATATATTTGATGATGTAAGTAGAACAAACCTGCCGGTTGCGCACCGTTGGCAAAAAGCAGAAAATAAAAAATAGAACATTAATAATCACAGTGCAGATATCGCAGGAACGAAAAACGAAAAAAAAAAAAAATCAAAAGTTAAAAAATTCTAGAAGAATCACGTATTTGTTCTTTAATACTTATAAAACAACCAACCATGAGTGCAATACTATCAGCAGATGATTTAAACGATTTCATATCACCATCAGTGGCATGTATCAAACCACTCACACAGGAACAAAATGACCAAGAACAAAACCTGTTAAATGAGAATGGAGAAGTTGAAATACAAATCGATGATCAGGGCAACCCACTAGAGATTTCCCAAATCGATAACAAACAAACGAATCTTTCACCAGCACAAATATCCTTAAGTGATTGTCTAGCATGTTCAGGGTGTATCACATCAGCCGAAGAAGTCCTTGTTGCTCAACATTCCCATCAAGAATTGGTAAATGCCTTGGAGAATCGTGATGACAGGGTGTTCGTGGCGAGCATTTCGCAACAGTCGAGGGCTTCCTTGGCATTAGCTTATAATTTAACCATGGATGATATCGATAAGCTACTCATTAATTTGTTTGTCCATCAAATGGGATTCACGTATGTTGTTGGCACATCATTGGGAAGAAAACTATCCCTTATCAACGAAGCACAGAATTTAATCACTAGAAAAGAACGTAATGAACTTAATGATGGACCAGTATTGTCTTCCATATGTCCTGGTTGGGTACTTTATGCAGAGAAAACCCACCCTTATGTATTGCCACGTATTTCTACCACCAAGTCCCCACAACAGATAACTGGATGTTTATTGAAAACCTTAACTGCCTCGTCTTTGCAAATACCCAAGTCAAGAGTATATCATGTGGCAATCATGCCATGTTTCGACAAGAAATTAGAAAGCGCTAGACCTGAGATCTATGATACCACAGATAAGGCAGTGCCAGATGTTGATTGTGTATTGACAGCAAAGGAATTAGTCACATTGATTGAAGAGCAGGCACCAAAATATCAATTAATTCCAGAAGATAGGAACTCGTCAATTTTACGCATGAATACAAATATGAATGAAATTTACCATCGTTGTGCACCTCCAAACTGGCCATTTATAGAGTATTCGTGGTCAAATGACCCAGGTTCAGCTTCTGGTGGGTATGCTTATAATTACTTACGGATTTTCCAAGAGAATTTAATCGCCAAAGGCGGACATGATGCAAGTAAGTTTTCCATACAGACTATAAGCGGAAAGAATTCAGATATTTATGAATTAAGGTTGGTTTATGACGGTGAGAAGTTGGCTACTGCTGCCGTGGTTAATGGATTCAGAAACATACAAAACTTGGTCCGTAAACTAAAGCCAACACCTGTAGGTAAGTCCAATACTGTCAAGTCCAATCCTCTAGCGGGAAGAAGAAGAGCAAGAATGGCGGGTAAAGATAAAACTGGCGCTGTAGAAGAAACGGCAGATGCATCTAAAGTTGATTATGTTGAAATTATGGCATGTCCTGGTGGGTGTATTAATGGTGGTGGTCAAATCAGTGCTCCTACTACAATCCCGGAAAAAGAATGGATCAATGAAGCGTTGTCTAAATATAACCAAGTCCCAATGTTTGATTTGAGCCTGCATCCACATGATATTGAAAAATTCATTCTGTGGAGTAAATCGTTTGAAGTGGAGCATAGTATTAGTGGTGATAGGTTGTTTACAACACATTTCAATGCAGTTGAGAAACCTACCGATCCAACTGCTATTCTTGTCGGCTCGAAGTGGTAGTTGATGACTTTTGTATGTATTTGTTTATTGGTTGTAAAATAAAAAAAATGCACAAACAAACACACCCACAAGAACAAATGATTAAAAATGTCGTAATTCTACATGTCGTGTTTTTTTTTTTAAAAAAAATTGTCGCAGTGTGTATGAATTACAGCCAATGAAATAAATTTGTTTTTCTCTTACAACCAAAGAAAAAGTAACGAGGGGTCAGTTGTGCAATAGCGTGCGAGAGAGTAGGAAAAAGTTTTCAATACTGACAAAAAAAAAAACTAGAATAAAATAGAGAGACCAGTTACTTACACATCAAGGTCAACATCAGTCATTTATTATTATTACTTCATCATATCATTTAAGTAGCCCAACCTTCAATTCATCCAACCAACTGTAATATTTATTTGATTACATTTATAGAACAACAACAAACTATATAAGGAGAATAACCATGTTTAGATCAATCATATCATCATCAACATTATCAGCATCTTCGATAACTAGACCTATACTTTCCAAAAGCACCACTCGTTTCTTATCAACCACAACCCCACTCTTGAAGCCAGCATTGGCACCAGAAGCCAGTGAATATTTGGCCACAGGAGGTTCTACTCATGCTGTCCCAACCAAAGGATTCAGAGTTCCAAGACCTAAAACCTGGGAAGAATCCCATGAAAGTGCCTTATCCAAAGCAACCAAGTTCTTCTTCTTAAGTGAAATTGCTCGTGGTATGTACATTTGTTTGGAAATGTATTTCAGATCACCATATACTATTTATTACCCATTTGAAAAAGGACCAGTTTCCCCAAGATTCAGAGGAGAGCATGCGTTAAGAAGATACCCAAGTGGTGAAGAAAGATGTATTGCCTGTAAATTGTGTGAAGCTGTATGTCCTGCTCAAGCCATCACCATTGAGGCGGAAGAGAGAGTTGATGGTAGTAGAAGAACCTATAAGTATGATATCGATATGACCAAATGTATTTACTGTGGTTACTGTCAAGAATCTTGTCCGGTTGATGCCATTGTGGAAACACCAAACGTTGAATATTCTACTGCTACCAGAGAAGAATTGTTGTATAATAAAGAAAAATTGTTGGAAAACGGTGACAAATGGGAACAAGAATTACAATACTGTATCGATGCTGATGCTCCATACCGTTAAGCAAAGAAAGAATGGGAACTCCCATCTATAAAAATCAAAAAACATGAAAAAAAGAAAAAGTTTCGAAGCTTCTTATTTTAGTTTTATTTTGAACTTTGTATAGCATTAATTTAATGAGTCCTTCTTTTGCGTTATACGATTGTAGTTACAAATTCGCTGGTTTACTTTTTCAATGGAATATATATATAAATATATATATTTAATGACATACACAAATAATTCGTTCTTGGTTATTTTTTTTTTTCTTTTTCTTTTTAAAAAAAACAAACATAAGTTTATTGATGAATACGTAAGAGTGAGAGAAAAGTTACCCTAATAGCTGCATGCACAAGAGGAATTAACTCTTCTCCAAAGCAAAATGACAATTGAATAGTAGAATCAAATCAATAAAACAAAAAAAAATGATGAATGATGAAATGGGGGAGGAAATGGGGATGACAAAAAAAAAAAAGAAGAATAAACAAACAAAAGTAACATAGTAATAATAATAATAATAAAAAAAAATAAAAACTTGACAAATAATAATTAAATTAAATTAAATCAAACCAAATAACAAATAACCCCTCACACTCAGACACTTTCTAATACCTTATTCTTCTTTTTCTCATCATCATCATCTCCATGATTATGTTAGCCCATTTATTGGACTTGGGAGTAACCAGTGAATGGATTGGCGTTCTTGGATTTCAAGTATTCATCAGATTGTTCTTGCCATTCTCTAGTCATGGTGTGTGGTTTAGGACCAGCAAGTTGTCTAATACCAATGAACAAAACAATGGAAGCAATGACAGTACCGAAAGAATACCAGAAAACCTTAGATGCTTCACCTGGAAGATGCAATGGAGTTCTTGGACCCCATTCACCGAAAGAAATGTAGTAGGCAGCCTTCTTTTCAGCTGGAGTCAATTCTTGCCATGGCAATTCCATTCTGGTTTTCAATTCTTCTATTAAGTTTTGTTGGTCTTTTTCTGGCAAGTTGGTCCATCTGGATTCCAAATTACCAATGTAGGCAGTGGATAAAGATCTTGGTGCAGATTTGGCAACAGTACTGTTGAATCTAATGGCATTAGATCTGACAGCTGCTCTTTGAAAAGATTTCATAAACATATTTGGTCCTATTGAATATGTTAGTATTAATTCCGAAATATTTTCAGGGTGTTTTATATTTAGAGAATTTTCAAGTGTTTTTATATATCGCATGTTTTTTTTTTCTTTTCTTTTCTTCAATGGTGCATGAATAAGTGAGATGTTTATAGTAGAAACTTTGATTGGCCAAACAACCACCAGAACAAAAAAAAAGGAAGGAAAATTTGGTGCACAAACGACCTTCAATATGCCATGGGGTTTGAACAAGTTGGTTTCTAAAGATAAGATCAGTTCTCATAGGAATTTGACAACATTGCAGAAGTGACTACTGGTCCAGTGAGAAAGAGATACTTTCTCTCCCGTCCTGTTTTTCGTTTTTTCAATTATCCATTCTTTTTGTGGATTGGAGGGATGGGGGGTGGGGGTTTCCACTCTTCCAATTCATAAATTTGACCTAATGATACATGCTTCTTGAATTGTAATGATCTGGTTTCTTTTTGAATTGTCTTCAAACGATATTGTTGTATTCCTGGGTTCCCGAAAATTCATACCAACTAGTTGAACATTTTCCAGTTGCTCTTCTTGATAATAAAAAAAATCCAAACAGAAAAGGAAACATCGATATAAAAATAACAAAATGAAAATAAGCGACCTCTTTGAAATAGGGGAGAGTATTATTATTCACATACCTTTGTCTTGAGATGTAGTTGTGTTGTGGTACTATGATCCTAAAACTTGATTAAGTAAATAGAAATTGACTCAAGTATAAATTTTCTTTTTCTTTTGTCTTGTTCTGCCAAAACAAAGAACGAAAAATTGAGAAATTTTTTCTTCTCCTAATTTAGATGGTTTGCGATTGGTAAAAGGAAAAAAAAAGAAGGTTCAGTTCAGGAAAGTCGTGTCTTACGGGATAAAAATAATTATAAACTAATAATCAGGTCATAATTGTGTGTTTTCTAATTGGGTACGAATTATAGGTTTCTTCTATTGATCTCAAAAAAAAAAAAATAATTGGTCCTATTTATTGTACTTAATATAAACTAATGATCTTTTCAATTGAGCGTCGCTGATTTCTTCAATGTCAACTTCAAACTCGTTTGTTTTAATGCCATTGAAATAGTTTATAAATTCAATCAAGGAACCACCAACCCCAAAATATATATTCTTTGCAGCAACCAATGCCATTGATGAGGTTTCTGTGTTGGATTTGGAAAGAATTTCTTTTATGGATTCGGCAACTATAGGTAAACTTTCTGGGGAATAAATGGTCTCTGAACTGATTATAAAGTCAATTTCATCTTTTGCAACCAATTGATTAAACTCTTTGCCCCAACTTCCTGATATAAACTTCACATCTATATTGAATTCAACAAGATCATTTCTAAAGTGGTCGAGCAACTGCGGAGTCAAGAGCAACTCATCATTGTTGAACTGAGGGTTGTCTTCAGTTGTGACTAAACTGTGCAATTTTTCCACAGGTAACGTAGATGCCCAATGTATTATGACGTTAGGCAACGTGACCAACCTAAGAACATCTAAATTAAAATCAGATAATACCAACTTCAAGGACAGTTTATCTTGTAATTGTAGTTTCTTCAATATGATAAAACAAGAAGGTAATGCAGTGCCACACCCAAATTCCAAAATACTTTTACTGGTCAATTGACCTTTATCGATTAGAGTTGAGAGTTTATCAACTGTATCGTATGAGCACTCCCAACTTTTAAAACCTCCTTCGTATACGTTTTTCTGCAAGTCATTATTATTGTCATCGATTAATAGTTCACTTAATTTAGTATTGTCACTATCATCTTCAGTCATGATTTGATGCTTGACGTCGAACAACTCTCTTCTATAAATGATATTGCATCCATTAGTGGTATAGTTGTCAAACGTTATTCTGACATTCTGTAGGGTGGATAATAATGCGTCCAAGGAATGTTCTTGGGGAAGATTTTCAGGACCTACTTGTAAAGAATCCAATGCAGATGGTTGGTCATGTTTGTTATGGATTGTGGCATTAGTAATTGGTTGTATTTGAGATGAGTCATCTAGATCATCGTCACTAAAGTCATCTTTAGTAAATCCAAAAGAAAAGGACATGGGTGTGATTTATGGTAATGCAAAACAAGAGTTACCGAGTACCCTCATCTCTCAGTTTGGAATGCACGGTATAAATTATAAAAAAAAAAAAAAAAATTAAATCAAAAAGGGTGTGCATACACCGATAGTTGGATGTTAGGTATATTTTTCACTTTGGTTTCATCGTATGTTATGTCAGAGGACAACTTAATATTCACATGCCATGTTGAATGGTTAACGGTTAATGGTTGATGGCTAATGACCTATAACTAATTGTCAGTGTCCCCTTCGAGCTAACTATTCATGGACACGAGACTTTCAAGCAGAAGATCATCATCAGCCACGAGTGCGGGAACGGCACGATCGAAACGAAACTAAATAAAACAAAACAAAACGAAACGTAGCGGAGAAAAAAAAAGATAAACTCAAAATAAAAACAAAACCAATTTCAAGTCAAAACAAACAAACAAACCAAAAAAAAAAATAAAAAATCAAATTCCAGTTACACACACCTGACATTAATTTACTTTACACGACTTCATAGAGTCATCCATCAACAACAACCTAAATTGCTGCAAATTATTTACCTTTATTTATCAAGACAGCTTTAACATATTCTTCTTTTTATTTTGTATTCTTTTTATTTTTATCCCGTTGCATTATTATTTTGTTACCGATCACCATCGTGACCAATTCCCAATGTCTCAAAATAACGAAATTATACTTATAGACTCGAGTTCTGATGATGATGAAGTACAACAGAACGCTAAAAGATTTAAACCGGATCCAGAACTATCTTCCAATTCAAATAACAAAACAAGTAATGGTATGTTCTCAATTGCTCCATTCCAGAAAGTAGTATCTTCTGATGACGAGGAAGAGGAGGAGGAGGAGGAGATAGAGGAAGAAGTAGAAAGAGACACTTATGACCATGACACACAACATCCTATTGTGCTTCTTGATAGTAATGATGCCACTTCTGAAGTATCACAGGAAATTGATGGAGACGATTCAGAAGGATTGGCAAGAACATCCAACCGCGCTCCTTCAACTTTAGACCCCTCACAGCAACACGTGCCTATTTACGTATCAAGTGATGATGACCACGATGACGACGATAATGGTGAAGACGAAGACAGCAGTTCATCTGATGACTTGGAGCCTAATTTTGATTTCGAAGATGTGCCACCGGAGTTAATATCCGAGACTAGAAAGTATTTGAAAACCCACGGCAATGTCATGTTTCTTGAGAAATATTTGCCCACAGCCGCATCTGTTGAACACATAATCAAATTGATATTACAATTAGGGTTTGTGCCGAAGAATTTACCTAAACCGAATAGTTCCAACATCATGGAGTTCATCAAGATACTAAACCACGCGATGATGAAAGTGAAATCTACACGAAATCGAAGGGAGGATGTGTCGACATTGGAAGATGCATTACAATTAATTGCCAACTCGAGGAAAATTCTCGTGATTACCGGAGCTGGGATATCTACCAGCTTGGGTATACCTGATTTCAGATCATCTAAGGGTTTTTATTCCATGGTTCAACACCTAGGGTTAAGTGACCCGCAAGAAGTTTTCGACTTGGAACTATTCCATATAGACCCTGGGTTATTTTATTCAATAGCGCATATGATCTTACCACCAGAAAAGATGTTTAGTCCCATGCATTCATTCATCAAGGTTTTAGAACTGCAAGGCAAGTTGTTGCGTAATTACACGCAGAATATTGATAACTTAGAAAGCTATGCTGGAGTAAGTAGGGACAAATTAGTTCAATGTCATGGATCGTTTGCAACGGCTAGCTGTGTAACATGTGGACTTAGAATCAATGGCGAGAACATATTTGATAAAATCCGAGCCAAAGAGATTCCTCTTTGTCCTTCATGTACGAAACGGAAAAACGACATCTTGAAGAAAAATGACGATTATTACTTTGATGAGAGTTATGGAGTTTTCAAACCCGATATAACTTTTTTCGGGGAAGCCTTGCCTAGCAATTTCCATGACCATATAAGGGAAGACATTTTAGAGTGTGATTTATTGATTTGTGCTGGAACTTCGTTGAAAGTTGCTCCTGTTAGTGATATTGTTGACAAGGTTCCGGAAAAAATACCCCAGATATTAATTAATCGGGACCCTATTAACCACTGTAATTTTGATGTGAGTTTATTGGGGTACTGTGATGAAGTAGTGAGTTATATTGCAGACAAGTTGGGTGAGGAGTATAACCTACCTCATAAGGATTACGACAGTATTAGAGGTGAAAACGGCGAGAACTTGGAAGTTGAGTTGTTAGACATAACTTTGAGAGAATACCATATATTTGACAATACCAAAATACAAACCACACAAGTAGAGGTAGAAGTGGCGGAAGTGGAAGTTCAATATGTTGAAAAGGACGAGGAACAACAACAACAACAACAACAACAAGAGGAAGATAACGAGGTAGATGAAGAAGAAGAAGAAAAGAAAGAGGTCCAAGAAACGGATAGTTCTAGCGTGTCTCATGTCACTGGTGATATCACAATTGAAAACACACCCTTACCTGATGACAATATACCTTCTACGGGTCTTAAAGAGAATACACCAATTATGTAATAATATCTGTAATGCATGTTTATTTTAAATATTAGATATCTGTGCCTATAACCTTACTCTAAACATTATACGCAGCAATAATAAACGATAGGACGAAAGAGATCTTAAAACTTGGTTTTTCAAAGAACAATTGTTTCAAGTTAATTCTTTCCTTACCAACAGTAATGAAATAATTCCATGGGATATGGATGATATTTCTATTTTCCAAAAACTCAACCAAGAAGTAAGATGCTAATGACACAAATACAATAACCTGAGACAATTTCCCAATTATAATACCCAAGAATAACCCAACTACGGAACCAATTGTTAAATCTTCATAATTTAAATACCCATTTAATCTTGTTTCCCTAAAAGGTTCTTGGATGTCTGATTTGACTTTAGTGACGTCAACAGAAGGTAATCTTGATTGGATTTGGGTCGCGGTATCATTGTGGATTTTCTTAGAGAGTGCAGATAAGATCAAGAACGACGACCCGGCACTGGCAAATAACAATTTGAAAGTGTTAAAGTTGGATGAGTTATATGAAGCTCTTTGCACTTTGGCAATTGACAGAAAAGTGGAGTTGAGTTTCAAAAATTGATATTTTGATGTGGCATGTGAACTAATTGATCTGAAAGAAACGAATGATCTTTTTAAAATGCTTGGGAAAATTGGTGAATTAACAAACATTGTATATAATCTGAAGAAACTGAGATTGAGATATAAGGAAGAAAGAAATGAAAAGAAAAGAAACAAATAAATTAATAAATTAATGGCTAGTAATTTGTTGTGATTTTTTTTATTTTTTTTGGGACTTGTATTTTTTTAGGAGGGAATTTCAATTTCGGTAAAATTGGTGTCAACATTAAAACTTGTTTGTGATACAGCAAGCAACCGAAATTGTTGGGGGAATATTTTTCCGCAAAGAATTATTTGGTTCACACACTTAGACCCGAATGATTTTATCAAAAAAAAAAAACATAGGTTCAATATCTCATCTCCTTTAGTTTATTGCACCAACAACTAACATTTATCACACACACACCAGCAATGCCAGCAACAAAACGATCGAACAATAAAACGCTCGAGAAAACTCAAGAATCCAAAAGGATACGGCTAGATTTCAACAATCTCAAACCAATGCAAACGCTATACATAAAGAACTTAAACAACAAGATAAACAAACAAATAATGATCCATAATTTATATCTCCTATTTTCAGCATTTGGTGATGTTCTCTCCATAAACCTAAAACAGGGATACGCATTTATTATATTTGCGAGTTTGAATCTGGCAACTCTTGCATTAAGAAGTTTACAGAACGAAGAATTCTTTGATAAATCGCTTGTCATTAACTATGCAGTCCACGAATCCAATATCATCAGTCGAACAAAGAAAGAGGTATCACGAGAGAACAACGACAACAACGGTGATGATGTACTTCCTCTGTATGAATAAGGAAATGTTTTTCAAATATACATGTATTTATTACCCTTTTTGCCTATTTCAATTGCAATGCATCTCTGAACGAACCAAGAACACAATCAGGGACACCGAGTCCTTCACCAAACACCGTGCCTCCAAAAGAAAGCTTGTAATCCAGTTCAAGTATTTCATCCACTTTGGATTTGGATTCTTCGTAACCCAAATTATACTGTGGAATACAATTTGTATGCAAATTATATGACATGACCAAATCATTATCTTTTATACTATCAACTTCTAATGGTTCACCAGGTTTTATTATTTTAACATTAAATTTCGACAAGTCAACTTTTAACTTTGATTCTAATACTTTCTTGACTATTTTCAAGTTGATGCCATCGGAAGGTATGGACCATTGGGTGTAGTAATGACCGCCCATCATAACCGTGATCTTGTTACTCTCTTGTGGTTTCGGCTTGGCTGCTGTAAACAAACCTTCGACGTTGTTTTCAACATCTGAATCGTATATGGTACCTAACAACGCGTCTTCATTTTGCGTGATGTTTCTGTACCTTGGGGACAAGAATCCAAACCCTGGTTTTCCCTTTGGAATCAAGCTTGGCGTCTTGGTGTAAATATTGGTTAGGAATATACTAGCATACTGAATCGATTTTAACTTTGGTACCAATGGATCCGTGCTTGGTAATGCTTTAGCTAAGCCGTGTGTATTGATAGTAGATCTGATGTGATGGAACCGTTCTCCGTTGACTATTCCCGCGGTTGGGTCCACTGCGTCAACAGCACAGTTGTAAAGGATGTTGGTATTGGTATTGTTGATCAAATAAGTGGCTAAATTTTTAGGGAACACCTCCATACCATCATGGAATTTTATCATAGGATAGTTCTTTAATTTTTTCTGTAAGCCCAATAATCCAGCCCCTGGCGATATCAGCTTTTCATATTCTTCCAATTCGTTCGACAACACCTCTTGACCCTTGGATTTCGATTTCGATTTCGATTTCGATTTTGACTTCACTAATGATTTAAAAATATGTTTGATTATCGATCCTGATTGGTTTTCAACATCCTTCAAGAACGGTAGCACGCTCTTTACACTCAATTTTCCAACATCACCAGAATATATCCCGTGGAGAACTGCACTTACGACATTATCAGTCAAAGCCGTACTACCCAACCTTCTCTTGAAAAACTGTTCCACAGTTTCGTCCTCATTTAATGGTTTCACGAACGGTTCCTTAAACAATCCAGCCACCAATTTCCCATCTATGAAATTAACATTTTTAGCAAAGTTTAACATTGATCCCATGGAATCTGGTACTTGGACAATCTCACCTGACGAACCAAGGATATACTTCTTATTCGCGACGCATTTATTACTAAGCACCTCAACCTGTGATTCTGCACCTAATTGGCGAATTATATCGATCATAAGTAATGTCCCGTCTTTCACTCCACGCAAAGTTCTGGGACCTTTTTCAAACACAATTGATTCATGTGTGTCCTTGACTAACAATGAAGGTGATGACATCCAACCTCCTGGACGTCCTTGTTTTTCAAAAATGGTGAACTGTATATCAGGACGATATTTGGATAGGAAATAGGTGAACGTTAATCCCAGGATACCTGCTCCTAAAACTGCCACCTTGGCATTTTGGGGTAACTTCGTCAAAGTCATGCGATAGGAACGGGGTTTGTGATAAAGTACGGAATAACAAACAAAAACTCAAGCAAGCGAAGCTCATACAAAGAAAAAACAAAAAAAAATACAAGGGAATTGAATAAAAAGTGTAATGGGAATAAATGTAAGAAATTCTCAATTTGATTTACACATCATCTGATTGGAGATACTGTGTGGCCAGTTTATACCTTTTTTTTTTTCTCCCGAGCCAGGTTATTTTATTTTATTTTATTTTTTTCCAGTGGTGCAAACCGTCGTTTCTGTAGCGTGGTCTAGAGTTTTACCACGACTCTTTACATTCCTCTCGCCATTCGCGGATCTTATGTAAACAACAAGAAGACAGATAATTGCATTGGAATTGCTTGGAATTTATATCTTGAAGGGTAATTATTCTATATGAACAATTCATTATGATACAGATATACATACAAATATAAATATGGAATCAATGGTGTGATAAATATTCTATTCTTATCATATATTGGTTGCTCTATTTACTATTGTTGGCACATTTTGCATCTCATCGCGTGGAATACATAAAAAAAAAGAAAATACATATAATATACATTCGATTCTCCCTTACTCTATAATCCTTTAGTTCCTACACACTAACAAAAAAAGGATGGCAAGAAAGAAGTCGAACTCGTCAACTGCAGCACAAGCGTTGGAATCTTCTGTGTCCCCAATTCTAGAAATCAGCTATGCTGATCCATTATTCACTGTTGCAGCACATCCAACAAAACCAATCTTAATATCTGGTCAGGTCACCGGCCATGCTTATTGTACCACATACGATGCCGAAAAATTGGAAGAGTTGACCCAAACTAAAAGAGAAGAGTATAATCAATTAGAGAAAGATGCCTATTCTAAGGGGAAGATACCGCATATTAATAAATCCGTTTCCCAACTGAAATCGAAATGGTGGACTGTCATTCAGGATAATACAGAAATTAGCAACGATGGGGAGTTGATTAAAAACAATTGGAAAACCAAACGTCACAAGGGATCATGTAGACATGCAATCTTTGAGCCGTTGGAAAACTCTGTGGGTGAATTCATTTATACATGTGGCAGTGACAATGTCATTAAAAAGGCAGCCACTGAAACAGGTAAAGTAGTTGGCAAGGTGGATGTCCTGTCTGATTATTCGAACCCAAAAGATGCATTAACAAAATTATGCCATTCCACAACTCACCCTTTTTTACTATCCGGTACTGAGGATGGACATGTGTTGGTATACGACAGTTCTAATTTGAATTCCAACAAATTGAAATTTAAAGTCAATCAAGCTCACGATGATTCCATAAACCATATTCTTGCCATGCCTGGCGTATCAGCATATCATTACCTTACATTAGGTTCCACTACATTATCACATATTGATATCCGAAAGGGCATAATTACTCAATCTGATGATCAAGAAGATGAGCTTTTGGCAATGTGTTTCCCGAGTACTGAAATATCCGAGAGGAACGACACCGTTTTAGTCACTCATGGAGAGGGTCTCATCAGTGTTTGGAAAAACTCTAAGAATAAATTAATGGATCAACTAACCCGTGTTAAAATTAATAAAACTGCATCTATAGATGCGATTGTCCCAACTATGAACGTCGATGATGAAAGTTTGGCCAACTCTGTGTGGTGTGGTGATAGTGAAGGGTTGTTGCATAGAGTGAATTACAAATCAGGTAAAACCGTTGAAACCAGGTTGCACTCAGTGGCAAGAGGAAAATATGGAGCTGTTGACGAAGTGGGTATTTTGGATATTGATTATGATTATAGGTTGATCAGTGCTGGTATGGACACTTTGAAGATCTGGTCCAATGTAGAGGTTGAAGATGAGGAAGTGAGTGATATCGATAGTGACGATGATCAAGAGGATGAAGAAGATCAAGACTCGTGGACAGACACTAGTGAGAGCGATGGAAGCGAACCAGATGGTGGACTGGATTCAAATAATGAAAGTGGCCAAGACGATGAAGCGGAAGAAGACGATGATGATGATGATGAAGAACCAGTAGAAGAAGAAGAAGAAGAAGAAGAAGAAGAAGAAGAAGAGAAGGAAGGAAAGAAACATGATACTTTACATAAAAGAAGAACAAATATTTCTGAAATCATATCCAAACCAAAGAGAAAGTTAATTGATATCAACAAATTGACCAAATCAAAACAGACTCCACCATCTGGTGAAGAAAATGATGAAGAAATCGATGAACCAGTGGAGAAGAAACAAAAAATTAAAGAAAAGAAATTAACTACGAAACAATTACGTAACATGCAGAAACACGAGCATGGTATCCGTAAATTTGAAGGATTGTAAATAGACACTTTGTTATTAAGTATTGTAATATTAGAGGTGATAGCTCGAAAGTTGTTGCATTATAAATTTCTCATGCTTAGGTTGTAGTCACTTTCAGTGGCTAATATTTAGGCTATTTTTTTTTTTTTTTTTTTTTTTTTTTTTTTTTTGGTGTTTGCGGTTGTTTAGTGAAGCTCACATTCAACATCATTTGTATCAAACTATCTTCCAAAACATTCTCTACATACCCACACATACATATAGAGTGATATACACATCAACAACAGAATTAACCACCTATAAGACATACATCTGTATTGTATTAGCAACCCTACGAAGAATATTCTTTTAATATCTACCCGTACTTACAATCCCAGGTATTTTATTTTGTTGCCTTTATCTTCTTTGGGGACTGAGAGAGATATTATACCATGGATAACGTCTATACAGTAAATGATGTTATCTTGAACAGACGGGGATATCACATATCAGGTACGCTTTACTTGTCGTCATTTCACTTAGTCTTTAGTTTTCAACCAAACACAACATCCTCAACAGCAAAAGCAACACCTACAAGACCCAAAGAAATATGGATATGTTATCCTATGATAGAAAGAATATCGAAAGCCAGAGGCTCGTCATGGATCAACAATGTCAACAATACAAATAACAAGGCCAATCTTAATGGGTCTGTTTTAGAGGACCCGCCCAAGATCACATTACCAGGTTTTGATCATTATAGCGCATCGCATATTAGATTACATTGCAAAGATTTCACGTATTATTCATTTGATTTCATGAATGACTTGATATGCACCGAAATGTTTACGAAATTGAGTTCACTAATCACCCTTCCGAAAACCGAAAACGATATCAAACAACTATACGCATATGAATATAGACCGAACATGTTAGAGCAGGAGTTAGAACCAAAAGGATGGGATATTTATGATCCAATAGAAGAATATACAAGATTGGGATTAATACAGAACCAAGACCCGTATTGGAGAGTTACAGATATAAATAGTGACTATAAGTTTTGTCCCTCGTATCCGAAGGTCTTGATAGCCCCAAGCACGATATCTGATAATGTGTTGAAACATGCGAGTAAATTCAGGTCCAAACAAAGAATACCAGCTATTGTGTATAAGCATAAGGGAAACATTAATGGGAACGTAATTGCAAGATGTGCACAGCCATTGGTAGGATTGAATATCCAGAATAGATCTATTCAAGATGAAAAACTAATTGCTGAGATATTCCTGTGTCAGGAACGGGAAAGACACGATAGGATAAAAGAAGCTGCTAATGATCTTGAACACAACAATGACAATGACAATGACAATGATACGGATAAGGATATTCACTATGATAAGGAATTGCATTTCCACCTTCAGCAGCCTCAGAGAAATTTACTCGTAGATTTAAGACCTATTACGAATGCGATGGCACAGCATGCATTGGGTGCCGGTACAGAAAACGTGGATAATTATCGTGGCAAACCAACTAGCGGCAATATTGGCAATGATGGTTCACCAAAGGATCAAAATCGTTCTGGTAACGAGTCTCCTCAACGTATACGAAATGTGGACAAAATATTCTGTAACATCGATAATATCCATGTTATGAGAGATTCGTTGAACAAACTAACGACAATACTAAACGACTTGGATAAATACCCTGCTAGTTATGATAAGCTGTCAGCATCGGCTGCATTACTACAGCAAGCATTAACAAAAACCCAATGGTTGAATCGGTTGTCAATTATTCTTCAATCGGTGGATCGCATCACCAAGTCAATACACTTGAACAACACCAATGTTTTAATACATTGTTCTGATGGTTGGGATAGAACCTCGCAGGTTTCAGCATTGGCTCAATTATGTCTTGATCCGTATTACAGAACAATGAAGGGTTTTATGGTTTTGATAGAGAAGGAGTGGTTGAGTTTTGGGTTCAAGTTTGCTACTAGAGCTGACCATGGAGGTTGTATTGGAGCGGTTATCAAAAAGGAAGTCAAGAATTCGTCACCAGTAGAGTCATCAGGAGTTAGAAGAGATGAACAATCGTCAGAAGTGTCCTTAGAAAGCTCAAAGTATTCTGAATCACTTACATCTGAAGGTGCTGGAGCTGGAGCTGGTGTGGGCACAGGAGCAGCAGGAGCAGCAGGAGCAGCTGCGAGTGTGACATCATTTTTCCAAAGGGCAGCTCGTGCAGCAAGGGAAATTAAAAACACTGCACAGAATGGTCTTTCATCGTCACCGGCACCAGAAGATGGGCTTGAGAACGGAAGGTATGTTCCATCCTCATCCAT
This sequence comes from Candida tetrigidarum, assembly GCA_030557055.1. Lineage (NCBI taxonomy): Eukaryota > Fungi > Ascomycota > Pichiomycetes > Serinales > Debaryomycetaceae > Candida > Candida tetrigidarum. Next base: position 17,393 of record JAKTVF010000142.1, read on the forward strand.
ATATAGTGGCAGTAGTGAGAAGTCGCCAATATTCCATCAATTTTTGGACTGTGTTTATCAGATTTACCGCCAAAACCCAACACAATTTGAATTCAACAGCCGGTTCCTTAAGAGGTTATTCTACCATCAGTATTCATCGCAATACGGTACTTTCATATGTGATTCTGAGCGTGAGTTGTATGAAACGTACAAGGTTCAAGAAAGCACGGTTTCCGCTTGGGATTATTTCAACTCTCGACCAGCTGAGTTTTTGAATAAATCATATACTCAGTGTTCTGAAGACACCAACCATAATAACGATGGAGTAATTTTCTTAAATTTTGCGGACCTTAAATGGTGGTATGAATTGTATGGTAGAACTGATGAAGAAATGAATGGTCTTTCTAACTCCTTGGATCGCAAATTCGCTCAAATGGGACTCAATAGGAAAGAAGGTGGGTAAGTAGTATTAAAGGCATAAAAGTTCCCAGGTCTTTAGTTTACTTCTATAGCATTTATAAACAAACCCTGGTATTACTTTGATTTTGTATGCGAATAAAGAATTGAACATTCTCTTTTGTGTGTGTGTGAGTATTTGTGTGCGCGCACCGTTATACGCAATTACCGAGATCGAGAATCGCTCCAATAAAGTATTTACAACGATTTATATTCTCATGCCGAAATTTCTGTTATAACTTGGTTTCACTGATTTTGTCATAGACCAAAGAACCAGATCATGAAAATATTGATTCCAAGGAGAATACGGTTACGGACACCACGTCCCAGCAGAACATATTCAACAATTACAGGAGGGCACCAAGGAGTGGATGGAAGACTACTTAAAGTTGGACATGGACACGAATCATCATCAACAGTATCAGCGTTATCTGTCACTGATCCCTATCTTATTTACCAAAGTTATATTCAACAAGGCTTACTAGAGAAAGATGAAACTCAGCTACGTGTAATGAAAGAGTTTCAAAAACTATACCGCAGGGTTATTGACTATTCCCCACCTGAAGAATTACTGATAAAATTCAAGTTATTGGTTCAACAGATTGAAGCAAACTATGAACGAGATCAAATGTCGGAAAACCGATATTCACCATTGAAATTATTTAGAAAAGATCCCGAAAAGGCTAGAATGCAGATTGTAAGGTACATGACTGATGAAGAAGAGCTACGTGACTTTGCATCACCACAAGGGTTACTAATTAATGGGGAAGTGGGGTGTGGGAAATCCATGTTGATGGATATTTTTGCTGCCAGTTTGCCATACGAATCCAAAATGCGCTGGCATTATAATAATTTCATCTTGTGGGTATTTAACGAAATGCACTATATTCAACAGAAACGGCTGCGGCAGGTTCTTGTTGGACACCGAAAGTATACCATGGAGAATGAGTTCCTTCTCTATGAAGTGGCGCAGAAGATGATTCAGAAAAACACCGTGTTGATGTTGGATGAGTTTGTTCTCCCCGATATAGCATCTGCTAATATTATCAAAATTCTATTCACATTTTATTTTAAGCTCGGTGGAGTGCTCGTGGCAACGTCGAATAAATTGCCAGACGAGTTGTATTCGGCAAAGTTTAATAAACAGAAATTCAAGGATTTTGTGGGGATATTAAACGCAAGATGCCATTCCATTGATATGAATTCAGAAATAGATTATAGAACTTATTTTGCCAACAAATCAAAGTGTGCTCCACAAATGGTTAGCAAGAAAGACAATCCAGATAATGAGCACCAATGGTTACAATTGATCAAAGAACAAGCACTAAAAATACCAGCAGAATCAAAGTTGATGGATACCAAATACTCATTACATGATTTAGGAGGTGTACCCACGTCAATTTCTGTTTACGGCAGGACTACGACAATACCATTATCTTTTAACAACAACAGTGTATGCTACCTAGATTTTGAAGATATCTGCCAGGGACTATATTCTTCTTCTGATTACATCACCATCGCATCCACTTTCAAGACAATCATCTTAGACAATGTTCCCATTATGACGACGAAGAAGAAAAACGAAGCTAGAAGATTCATCACTTTTCTTGATGCGATATATGAATCCAGGTGCCAATTTTTCATGAGAAGTGAAGTCGACATTGACTATTTGTTTTTCCCGGAAGTTCAGCACTCATCCAACAAAGAACTCATGGCATATTTGAAGGATCATCACGATAAACAGATCAGCGGAGAAGCTTCTGAAGTGCAAGCTGAAGAAGCATTTGCACGTGCCTCGATCGATTTAAGTAACCCATATCGTCCGAACGTCTCAACATATGATCAATCGTATACCAAAACATATGACGACTTCAAGCCAAATAATGCTTCTGATAAGAATTATACAAATACAAAGGCGTTCACAGGGGACGATGAAAAATTTGCATTCAAGAGAGCAGTATCTAGAATTAAAGAGATGGTTGCATCAAAGTTATGGAGAACTGAAGATCGTTGGGTACCACTAGATGCTACAATGAGACCATGGGAGACCTCTAAGGAGCAACGATCGACAACCACCAAACCGAAGATATCACAATCAGAATCACAATCACAATCGGAAACAACCAATATCAATATGAATGAACGTTTATTGGTTGATGAGAGAAAAATAGTAACTGCTGAATTGGCGAATACACTTCCCAGAGATTACGCTGCTTCCAAGGGTATACCATTTAGAGTTTTCAATTCGATTATTGCACCCAAATTCGACGGTTTGCAACATTTCTGGGCAATGGGGAAATGGACTATGGCCAATGGACAAAGATTAAAAGACTCTATTGGGAAGAGCTGGATAATTTCCAGCATCAGAAAAGGCGGCCAAAAATAACACCACAATTATGAGTGTATATTTTATTTATTTATTTATTTAGAGAGATATTAAATTTGAATTTAAAAGTCATAATTCATTTGATTTTAACATATGTTGATGGGAAGTAAGCAACATTTCCATTTATTTGACCCTTCCACCATTCTCCTTCAGTATCAAGCAATGTAACAATGTCGCCTTTTTTAATTGTTAAATCATTGTCACTATTGCCAAAAAAATCATACATGGCAACGCATTGAGTTCCTTTAGACTTCTTAGATGGAGATGTTTGTTCAGAGGATGATGGATTGTAAATTAAACTCAATGCTTCGATTTTGCTAGCAATAGGTTCATTCTTTTTGGTAAATGCTTTAACAATAGCATCAACATTCTTCTCAATAGGGAAACGTACTTGAAGCTGGAGTGATATTTGGTAGCAGAAAGTCAAATGGGCATAGTAAACATACACCTGCATTATATCAATAGCGGTTTTGCCATACCCAATTAATGCTGGCAATTCCTTCTTCAAGCATGAGTTTACCTTATTATACTTCACTTTATTCTCCTCCAATTTGCGTTTCAACGTGAAAAGATTGTTATTTTGCGATAATGTAAGATCCGATTGTTCTTGCTTCAACACCAATGCTTCATGGTCATTATATACTTTGTCATAATCTAATAATGAACCATGGTGGATATTTATCTTTTTAAACACAACTTTTAGAATGCTTGAGAACTCCTCCAATTTCTTGGTGACGGTTTCCGTCAAGTCATTGACCTCAATATCAACATGGACATCTTTGATTTTATGTTTGTAATTGGTGATTCTTGTCCAAGTATCAAAAGCACCTTGTAACACATGAGTGTCATATTTCAAATTGGAATAAGGATCCATTAAATCTTGAAATGCTTCTGCAATTTTAATTGAACTTGTCAAGATCAGTGGCATACCTTCTGCAAAAACCTTAATGTATTTTAACATTTTGTTGATCTGGATATCCATATCAATTACGATTTGCTCTAAGTCGTTAAATTCTTCATCAACAGTATACGAACCACCAGCAAATTTGATTTTTTGTTTCAAAATTTGTGAAGTATGTTTAAATTTAACCCAATCATGTTGATCCGTTTTTAATACTTTCTTTTCAGCTTGTTTCAATTGAGTAGCTACTAAATTGGTAACTTTCTTAAATTCCGAATTCATGGGTAATGTTGTAAAATAGACTGTTGGTTTTGTAATAACAAAGAAAAAAAATCAAAATGGCTGCCAAACAAACAAAAAAAAAAAAACTCCCATCAAATTCATTATGTCAAGCTATGTGTTGCCATTTTTTTTTTTTTTTATAAAATACTTTTAACTTTTATTATTGTTTTACAACTCAATACTAGCAAATTAGGGGACCAGTCAATTAACTAATGTCGGATCAATCAATTCAACCTGAGGAGCTGCATGAATCTATGAAATCAATCATGGAATTCTTAAGAAGTCAAAATATCGAATGTGATGTTGAAACACTTGGTTCGACTTCGTTAGACGATTACCAACAATTTGTCAAAGACAACATGGAACTGGATTTTGACTGGCAGCAGCTAAGCGATTGCTTTGAGAACATATTCATGCAATATACCGAAGATGTTGCAAGTATTCGAAAGAAAATTGAGGACAATGTCAAAGTATGTTGCAAAACCAATCCATATTTTTCAAACGGATACAAACTAACAAACATGTAACTAGCAACGGACAATGTTGTTTGAATTCTATGAAAAATTGGACCAAGAAAGGGCTCGAAAAAGGTATGTTCAATGGTGAATAAGGTTTCTTGTGCCACCATTTAGAGTACTAACTTTCTAGAAAACCAACAGAATTCAGAAATCTATGGGCTGGATAAGAACCGAGGAGGAAATCTTAAGCAGAATCAAAACAGATATAACCAATTCCGTACATGTTATTGATTCAAGGTTCGATAAACTTGTCAATCGATCCAATCAATAAAGGAAGTGGACATGGGAATAGAAAAAAAAATGTCTTAATAGTAAGATATCCTTTTCGTAGAAGGTCGTTGTTGTTGCTGTTGTTGTTGTTGTTGCTATTCTGAACTGGTTTTCGTACAATATCAGTATGATAAAAAAAAGAAATTAATACAAAAAAAAAAATCATTTTTAATTCAAAATTGATCTAATCAATACAATCACACTGTTTCTATCCCTCAAATGTACCGGGGCTCCTTACACTCATTTCCACCAATTAGAGCCAAATGTACCTGTCTATCATTTAAGAGAAGTTTATTCATCGTCTCCATAGGGAATCCCGAACCGGTATACAAAGACACCAGACATAATGCTGGACACCGATTGATGAATCAACTTATAGAAGTACACTGGAAAGATCATACACATAAACAGGGAGACTATTATATATCGCTGAAATACCCCAACCTAATATTATTCAAATCCAATGATCCGCTAATGAATATCCAAGGACGTTTCATTCAAAAACACGTCACCCCAGATAAGCAAGCAAATATGATTGTTCTTCATGATGAGTTGCAAAGAGATCTTGGCAAATTTCAAATTAGAAACCCGGGGACTATGGCAAGAGGGCATAATGGATTGAGGTCCATTGACAAGCACATCGGTCGTATATATAAGAAACTAGGTATTGGGATTGGAAGACCCAAAAACGATTCGGTATCTGATTATGTTTTAGGGAAATTCACACCTGAAGAAGCGGAAAGGCTTGATTGGGAGGTATTTCCTAAATGTGCTAGGGCGTTAGAAAATTTGGTAATTGAAGAGTTGGAGAGTATAAAGAAGATTGAAGAAGCTAAAGAGTCGGTAGGTTGTAGAGAAAATCAGGTGTAGTCGTGTTATATCCTACGACTACCTTGATAGACTTCCTATTTAGGAAGTGTGTATATAGTGATCCGTGTATATTAAACAAAAGTTGTCTCATTTTAAATAGAAAATTTTTCACTTTGCTAAACTATATGCGATGCGTGTTTATCTAAGAACCAAAAAAAAAAAAAAAAAAAAAAAAAAATTAATATTATTATTATCAGTTCTCTTATTCTTGTTTGATTAAATTAGTGCCAGTCTTCCAAACACACATACACATACACATACACAGAACTATTGATGCTTAAACAGTTAAATAGATCTGCATTCTGGAAATCGATTTCTGTATGTAGAAATTCGATACATGCTAACTACCCTCAACGTTATGTCCGTGGATTTCATTTCACAGCAGTGAAAGCGAATACAGCACCAACTACAGTGAATGCAACCGCAAAATCTCAGGTTTCTAAACCTCAATCATCTTCCCCGTCTGGCTCAACATTATCAAGTTTCACAACTCCTGATGGCAAAGAGTTCACGCCAGTTGATTTTGTTGACTTCAAAAACAAAGGGTATATCAACGATATCATTCTCGAGGCTTTGAACAGAGCGGGGTACCACAAGTTAACCCCTATTCAACAAAAGGCATTGGTTCCAATTTTAGATACACAGAGGGGGTTGGTTTGTAGAGCTAAAACTGGTACTGGTAAGACGTTAACGTTCATGATCCCAACATTGACTAAAGCCATGGAGAGCCAAGAGACCGGCGTGAATAGTCTTGTCATTGCACCAACTCGTGACTTGGCATTACAGATCCATAGCGCATATAGGAACGTTATCAAGAAGATGCCAGAAGATAAGAGACCAGGTCTTGGTTTGGTAATTGGGAAACAAAGAAACGACTTTGACATGAGGAGACCACCAAAAATCGTTATTGCTACTCCGGGCAGATTGGAAGCTGAATTAAAAAACGACCGTCGTTTTGGGAAATGTTTTTCTAATCTTGCGTTCCGTGTTTATGATGAAGCTGATAAATTATTGGACACAGGTTTTGAGGACACCTTGGATGAGGTTGATAGCATGCTTTATGGTTACAGAAACTCGCCAGAGCCAATCAAGTCTCTTTTATTCAGTGCTACTTTAAGTGATCGTATTGAAAGTTTTTCCACGAAACACATCCACAAAGATTACGAAGTGTTGAATACTGTAGACCCGGGAGAAACAGATGTTCATGAAAATGTGCATCAAGTGCTTGTTCAGTGTAACGATAAAATCGACAAAATCGACACCTTTTTGCTGTACATGGTTAACCTTATGAAGACTGAGGATAAGTTCAGAGTCCTCGTCTTCTTACCAACAAAGGTGTCGACTGACTGGATGGCTAATTATTTCGACGATGTTATGTCAAGCGAGGTGGTTGACAGCAGACTCAGATACGGTTCAGATGTTATACACGGAGACAAGGATTCGAGAAAACGTGAAAGGGCATTGAAAAGGTTCCAAAAACTGGACAGAAGTATCTTGTTTGCTACTGAGGTTATTGCTAGGGGTATTGATGTCCAAAATATTACCCATGTGATTCAATTAGCCCCATCTGTCGAGACAGCAGATTATGTTCATAAAACAGGAAGAACTGGGAGAAATGGTGCGAAAGGTACTTCGCTTATGTTCTCCACTCCGGTTGACAAACCTTTCCTTAGGCAATTAGAACAGGATATAAAAGTTTCTTTCAACCAAAAAATCTTGGCGAAAGATTTGGAATTGGAAAAATTGAACGTCGTTGGAACTGTTAAAAGTCCTCCCCGTGAAGCAGCTGAGATGCTTTCTGCATCAATGGCACATCTGTCAATGTTACATGGTAGGTACAGATTGCCTGTTGAGAAATTGATTTTCAATTATCTTCAGTTATACCGTGGACTTGTGAAAAATAGTGAAGCATTGTTACCATCATCAACTGCAAAACATTTCATGAAAGGAATTTCCAAAGCAGGGTTACAAAGCTCCTTTGAATTTAATGAGAACTCTCGTAATCCTGCTTGGAAACACGATTATGACAATTTTTTGAAATATGGTGATGCGAAAAGACATGGGCGTGGACGTGGACGTGAACAAAATCGCGGATTTGGACATGGGCGTGAATTTGGACAAGGGCGTGGACGTAACTATGGACGTGGAAGTGGTCGCGGACGTGAATATGGAAATAGACGCAAATACGAAAGCCGTGAAGATGAAGGTGGTTTTACAGACAGTTGGTAATGACGCGAACCTGACGCAGATTATCAACATTGGTGAACAGGTTGAACAAAAGAATTTGTTCTAAACGTATATAATAACATTGTTGAGAAGCTGGTGTTACTTACTTGTAAATAGTTAAATTGTATAGGTGTAGTACATATAGTATAAAATAGCTTAATGAGATGATGAGTTAATACCTACTGATAGATTCTAACCTTTCTTGCGTTGTTTTTTCGACTTTTTCTTCAGTGGCATAAATGGCGATGATAATTGTGAGAATGACAAGGCCAGGTTAACATTCCTTGCTTGATCCTTCCGCCTCGCCAGATCAGTTTCTTCTTCTTCCCTTCCTATCAGTACTTCCTTTTTATGTTCTACTTCTTCTTCTTCTTCTTCTTCTTCTTTTTGTTGGACTTCTTCTTCTTCCTCATCTTCATAGTGGTCTGATTCATCTAGTCTACCGCCTTGTATTACGATGTCAACATCACGTGTAAGTATAACATAAACCAATAGGCATATAATGATGATACTATTGAAGATGGATACTCTTTTCTGGAATGTCAAGTCATTAGCTAACTGGTTTATCTTCTTACTTGTTCCAAGCATGACTTGTCTATGACTATTTTCCTGGATCTTGAATAAATTATTATACTGATCTTGGAGATTATTATATGACTCTTTGAAAGAAAGTAGTTGGTTTATTAAAGTTGCATTGACTGAACTAATCAACGAATTGAAGTTGGACGATTGTCGTTTTTCCAAATTGGAAAACGCGGTTGACAATAACTTCAGCTGCTCTTCAATATAAAGCAACGACAACGTGGCATTTGATTCTAGTAGGGCTAGCCTTTTCATTATATTTTTGTATATGGATTCTTGAGTGGCTACTGTTGTCGATGAGACCTGCGTTGTCGAGGTTTGTGCATCAGAAGAATCACTGGTGGCAACCATGCACAGATCCGATTCACTAGTATTGAAATCCTTTAGGAACTCATTCAATTGCAAATGAGGCATCACCACTCGACATTCGTTCAAAGTAGACTCGTTAATTAGTAAAAGGTCTTCGTTTTCTATAGTTTGTGCCGGTTGCACCTCTACCTCAGTGTTTATCTTAAGTTTCTCTTCATCTTCTTTAAACTCGTCCATCATGGTTTTCCCATGCACTCTTACTATAGATATTGGACAATAATATTCGTTACCATAATGGCTCAATATCTCTAATTTTAAATATCTGGCCCAGATTAAAGGATTCTGGATTTTGAAACTCTGGACATCTCGAATATTCTCTGCTGTGAACAGACCCAAATCTTTCCAAGTTTGTGCCGGGAATCTGTCACTCACACTAACTCTGATATCCTTGAACATGGAGGAGAAAAACTCGAAATTTCCCACAACTACCAGATCCACAAGAATATCCTGACATAACTCTATAATTACGTATTTGTTAGGAACAGAACATTCATTTAATAGATATGAGTCTTTGTTTTCTTTGAGAATTGCTGATGCTCCTTTGGCTTTGGCATTGGTTTTCACAATGGTGGCTGCACAATCAACGGATGCAAAATTGAACTTGTCTTTATAGACCTTCCCGTCTGCCTCAACTAAAGTGGCGTTTGTCTCGGAAACTCCAGAATCCTCCTTGGAAGTGAGATTCACCAAGCTGAGAGCAGTACTATTAACTGACAGATTGGAATTCATTGAAGATGGTGTATTATTTGATTCTATTTTTTTCTGTTTTTTCCATTCCTCAAAAGACATGAAGTGACAGTCGTCCAATACCGAATCATTTTTCGGTAGCTCCTGACTACCAGATGGATACAGTATGGCTGGCGATTGCAGTAGGAAAAGATTAATATCACCTGAATCCACTGTGGTGTCGTTAGGGACAAGGAACACTGGCATGGTGTTGTTAACCGGTGAGAAATCAGTACTTGTTTCTAGCTCTAACGATGACAGACTCTGTGACGGTTGGAGAGACTTCTCATCAATAGCCTGTACTATGGCAATCAGGAATATCAAGCTATGCCTTAGACATCTCATTATTGGGGGGAGAGGGTGGAGAAAGGAGAAAGGAAAAGGTGGTGTGGCTGAACTGTGAATGTGTGGATTGATGGATCAATGAATTTCAGTTTACTTTCTATTTTTATTATATTTATTTATTTTTTTTTTTTGCTTGGCTCGGCTCGGCTTGATTGTCTTCGGTTTTTTTATTTTTTTGCGTACGGTACTGATAACAACAGATTGCAAGAACTGAAGTGTAAATATATACACACGTATTTGAATAATAGAATCTGTATTAATAAATAATGCTGTAACGTATAAAATGCGTCTATGTAAATACAAAGTGTATGGGTAAATACTAAATCCCTATAACTGAGCAGAATAATCTTCTTTGCAAAGCTTAGCTCTAACAGTTTTACCATACTTGTAGAAAGAAAATGGAATAGCTACCATGGCCAAGGCAACAAATGCCAACAACCAACTAGCCCATTGCAAACCCATTCCTTTGTACATTTGTGTCACAAACAAGGGGAATGCTGCACCACCCGCAGACCTCAAGAAAACTTTGGTGGCTAAAGCAGAAGCGGCATACTTGGCGTAGGTATCGATAATGTAGTTGTTCAATGAGTAGTAGATTAAAACCATACCGTATCCAAAGGCAATACCAGAGGAGGCTGGTCCGACCCAAATGATGTGCTTGTAAGAAGTGGCACCTAAAATGAACAATGCAATACATGGGAATGGAGATCCCACCATGGCACCCCATAATCTATCCTCTGGTTCTGGTTTTCTTCGGCGGACTATTTTGGAGTACTGGATTTCCAAGTAGTAGGTGGTTGTGACGGCTAGGGTGGCACCAATAAGGATAGGGATAAACATCAATCCAATCTTGTCGTCTTTAAAGCCGTACAATGTGTTGAAAATGTATGGGTATGCAAAGAAGAATGCATACAAGTAAGCGTAGATCAAGGCAACAAAGGCACAAACCAAATCTAATAAGGGTTCGGTGAAAACAAACTTTATTGGTAATACAAAATTTTGATTCACCATTTCTTTGAGATTCAAGGGAGTTGCTTCTTGTTCAGTCATGATTTTAGGGTTGCCTGTTTCTTTTCTTAGTCTCTTGGCCCTCTTTTTCAAAATAACTGGGGCATATGTTTCAGGCATCAAACTGATAAGTATCCACATAACCCCGGCAAATGCCATATTGACCCACAACAACAAATCCATTCGTCTGGTATCCACAGCAATAAACCCACCGGTGATCAAAGAAATAACAGGACCGGAATAAGGACAGAAACTGAAAAAAGCCAAAGCAAGACCCCTGGTTTCATTATGGATATCAACCAAACTAGCACCAGCTATTGTCAAGGCTGAAGATGCAAAAACACCACAGAGAAAGCGGCACACTAATAAACCTCCGAGGTTAGGAGCCAAAGCACATGGAATGTTGAAAATGACATATAATCCAAAGGAAACAAAATAAGTGGGCCTTCTTCCCACTTGCTCAGACATAGGAGCCCAGATCAAAGGACCCAAGCAAAACCCAAGAACCATCAAAGAAATAGTTAATGTTGAAACTTCAGTCAGGACGTGGAATTTTTCATTGATGGTGAAAAGACCGGAAGATAGACAACTTGAACCATATGCAGCAGAAATGACAAACAATGAAATTATGAACGTGTACACCCATTTGATCCACATTGGCCAATTGTGAGGGTTTTCTGGGTCACCCACAGTGAAAGTGACAAACTCTATCTCGGGATCTAAACCTTCAAGTTTTGAAACTTTTTCCTTGTCTGCTCTTTCTTCTGCCTCTTCACCTTCACCTTCACCTTCTCTAATTGTCTTGATTCTTCCTATGGATTGTAAAGTGGTGACCTGTACTAATCCGGTCGTGGTTTCTAATGTATATTCCTCAGGGAAAATAGGGTTTTCAACTGGGGGAGCATTGAAATCTCCCACGGGGATAGACGAGGTTATTCCCAAGTCATGCAATGACTTTTTGGTTTCAGTTCTGGTGATGTCTAATTGTTGTCGGTCGAAAGTTCTAACTGTTGCTCGAGTATCTGATGAGCTGATTGATTGGGCTTCGAGATCAGGCTGAAAAGCGGTTGGATTAAAATCATTCTTTGTGTTTTCAGAATCTGAGCCTTCTTCGTGTATCGACATAGCTGTTGTGGTATTAAGTGTTAGGAAATGTGAAATTAAAATTATTAATTATAGTAATAAAAATGATGGAGCAATTGTAATTATTTCACTGCAATAAGGAAAAATTGCAGCATATTTATATCAAATTGAGGCATTTTCTTGAATTTTCCGGTTATGTATTTACGTATCTGTCAACTGATGAATTTCTTCTTGTGGGATTGTAACGATTGCTCCTTATTGATTAATCTAGAAAAAAATAAAATAGAATAAGCTGCGAAAATGACATAAGCATAGTACCGGAAGAAGGCTGGAAACGGTAGGGTTCGGAGCGCTTTCCGCAACTATGCACGGAAAACCTTTTCCATGGAAACTATAAGAATAATATTCGCATGCCATCACCAGTAGTTACTATGGGTCATGGGACACGAAAAAAAAAAAAAAAAGCCTTCGAATAGAAGAAAGGGTATGCGGCCGCACTCATTCCGTTTACCCATACAATGAAAGAAAGTTTTGTGAAGCTCAAACCACACCTGCACATAACGCGTATATAATGGTACTGCAAAGTCCGATTGAATGGCACCGGAAAAAAAAACCAATTCGATACGTTTGAATAGCCGTGGATGAAATAAATGCAAGATCCAAATTCATTTGTGACTCAAACCTATTCTGGCAATACCCGTTAATATATGTGTATGAATGAATGCAACAAGGTTGTTTATTTATCTAATGTTGTCCCGAAAACCGCAAAATATGAAACATCATTTAGATAGGTAGGTTACATTTCTCAATTTGAAGTACAAAAAAAAAAAAATCTTATATTAATGATCTAGTCTATGTATTGTATAGTAACCTTATTGTATAGTAACCTTATTGTATAGTAACCTTATTCTATATCAACTCTACCTACACATTTCCATGGAACTCATCAGCTTGATACTCTTGGGCACTTTGACTTGGCCCGTGTTCGGTATTCTTGATTAACTCAGAAACACGGTCCAAATTGGAACCGGTGATCTCTTCCATGAATGCCCCGATTTCAATATTCTCGTGGTTCCCAGATAATCCATGGTATGCCTTGGCTGATGCCAATCTCGCCTTGATAGCAGGAGAATTGGTGTGTGCATATATGTTGACATCAACTGCAGAATGGCCATGTGTAGTCCATCCGATTTGTGCTCTGATGGAAACAATATTGTTCAAAACATACAACAAGTTGGATGGGTCGTTGACATTATCAAGGATTGCTTGGACGTCTTTGTCGGTGTAGTCTGTAATTCCCAAATCTTTCTCCAAGATTTCGTGTTTGATGAACTTGGTGAGTTTAGCAGCGTCGTTTTTCTCCTTCCCTTTGAAATCGGAAATCTTGTGGGCCAAGTAGTCGCCGGAATGAGTGCTGTTCAATAACACCTCTGGGTACCACAAATAATCCGGGTAGTTCTCAGAGACCTGTCTAGCAACTACCAATCCACCGGTTTCGTGGTCACTGGTAGATATGGCCACGGTGTCAACATCCGTGGAATCAATGTATTTGACAACCTCTTGGAATGCTTCATCGTAAGCCAACACTTCTCTGACCTGTGCGGCAGGGTCATTGTGGTGTCCTGCGTGGTC
>JAKTVF010000143.1:0-30833 GCA_030557055.1 Candida tetrigidarum
AAGGAATCACAAAACACCGCTGCTTCATTGACCACCTTCAATGAAGTTGACATGACCAACTTGATGGACATGAGAAAACAATACAAAGATGAGTTCCTCGACAAAACCGGTGTCAAAATGGGTTTCATGGGTGCTTTCTCCAAGGCCGTCTGTTTGGCACTTAAGGACATCCCAGCCGTTAACGCTGCCATTGAAAACAACGACACCTTGGTTTACAGAGACTACGCTGATATTTCCATTGCCGTTGCCACTCCAAAAGGGTTGGTTACTCCTGTTGTCAGAAACGCTGAATCCTTGTCTATCTTGGGCATTGAAAAAGAAATCTCCAACTTGGGTAAGAAAGCTAGAGACGGTAAATTGACCTTGGAAGATATGACCGGTGGTACTTTCACTATTTCCAACGGTGGTGTCTTTGGTTCCTTGTACGGTACCCCAATTATCAACATGCCACAAACTGCTGTTTTGGGTTTACATGGTACTAAAGAAAGACCAGTCACCGTCAATGGCCAAATTGTTTCCAGACCAATGATGTACTTGGCCTTGACTTACGATCACAGAGTTGTCGATGGCCGTGAAGCTGTCACTTTCTTGAAGACCGTCAAAGAATTGATTGAAGATCCAAGAAAAATGTTGTTGTTAGAATAAGCGAACTTTACTCAGTGAGACAAAACTGACAAAGAAAAAAGAGAGAACAAAAACCTCCATAAAAAGAAATATTTATTATTTACATATTCCTCCCCTCCTTCATATACGAATAAATAATCAAACTAAAAAAGAAAAAAAAAAATGTAAATAAAATAAAGAGAGAAGAACACAAATCTCTTTGGTAGAATTGTGAAATTTAATGTAAGCATTATCATCGAATATTATTTTGTTCTTTATTTATTTATAATAAAGTTGTTGTATAGACGATAAGAAGAGGTACGCACACAAACACACACTGTGCATGCCTTTGTTTATTAGAGATGTCGATTGTCATCGCCAGCCTAGAGATGAAAATTTCAGGAGTTGATTTGTTTTGTTTATTTCCTACATTGGCAGGCATGCGTGAGAGTTTGCTAGAGTGGATTTTCCGGAGTAAATGGTATGGAGCCCTAAACTTTATGATTACTTGTGAGGTATAGACAAAAGGACGGTACTTGTTATTTTTGCCCTATAATGGGTTTATGTATCGAATGTACTCTGTTTACATTATCAGTAGTGTGAACCTGTAATTAGCTCTCGATGATTGAGACTATGCTCGCTCTTGTGGAACAAAAAGATTCAAATTAGATTTTGTAATCAAAACAGGAGAGAAAGAAAAAAAGGTTATTTGGTTTTCGACCTAAATAGGAAACCTCGATTTTGCATCAAAAAAAAAAAATTGTTTATAGAAAGAAAGAAAAAAAAAAATAATAAAGAAATCGAAAGTACCGAAAGCCAACAACTCAACCTTCTTTTTCTTCTTTTTCTTTTCCTTCTTCTTCTCCTTATTCTTTATTTACTACAACATCCCTTTCTTTTTTTTTTATTATCAATTATCGAATTCATCGCCATGGATAAGTTTGATTTGTTTGAGGATTATTCGAGTAAACCCTCTACTATCCCGTTGCCTAGCGACAATTTCGATCAGTTTTTATTGACTTCAGATGCAAACGATATTGAATTCATATTTAATGAAACTTTAAACGGATTACAAGATTTAGATGTTCCTTCAGGATACGGGTTTAACCAACTGCAACTATCACCACAACACCAACTTCAACAACAACATACACAACAGCAACACCATTCACCTCATAAATCCAAAACCCACAGTCGACAATATAGTGGTACAGCAATCTTTGGGTTCACTGATCATACAAGAGACTTATCGATCAACGGAATTAATAATGATTTATACAAACAATACACACAAAAAGCTACCGACAGTAATTCCATATCACCCAATGATTTATTGCGGGAAGCCGCTAGTAGCATGCAACAGAGTGCTGCACCAACGCAAGATATATTAAACTTTAATTTCGATGAGAAGCAAATACTTTTATTGGAACAAGACGAGTTGGAAGATAATAATGAAGACGCCCAAAACTTGTTAGCAAAATCATCTCCTATTAAGAAAATTGCAACACCAAGACAGGATTCAATGGTTCAGCAACAATCACAATCTGTTAGAGTTAATGGCGCAAAACAACAAGAATATATTGTGACCAATGAGAACCCAAGGTCTTACAAGTTCCCACCATCACCAACGCCTAAGAATTTAAGTTCCTCTCCACCACGACCAGAGTTGACCAACGTTAATAGTTATTCTGCCAAGTACCTCCAGTCCTTGCAAAAATCACAACCACAGGAATATGTTGATGATATTGGACCATTGTTACAGGGAGACGAGTTATCCAATATTAAATATATCCCCATCCCTGTCCAGGAACCAGCTGTCTATAACAAACAGGAAAAGAGTAATTCAACACCACTGGAAGAACTCAATGAACAACCACAACCTGAGAAAGTACCACCACCACCACAACAACAGCAACTGCAACAACAACAAGGATTTCCAGGCAATTTCAATTTCAACACATTTTTACCACCTCCTACACCTCCTCCAAATTTATCCAACGGTTCGCCTGATTGGAACAGTTCTCCAGAACCACAATCACCTTCTCCTAGTAGATTACAACCACATCAGCAAATTTCTCCTGTTCACCAAAACTTGCGTGCCAATAATGTGAATTTTTACACCCCAATGTACTATGACCAACAACAACAGCCTCAACTACAACAACAAGAACAGCAACAGCAACAAGAACAACTGCCAGGATTACGTCAAACATATGAACAAATCAAACAAATCCAACAGCAACAACAAATGTTACAACAGCAACTTCAAACACAAAACCAACAAAACCAACAACAACAACAACAACAACAACAACAACACTTACAAGGTGCACCAATATACTCGTCCAACAACTCCTCCCCACTCAAACAATTCCCTCCTGACACCATTAACAATCTACAAATGTTATCACCTTTGAGAAACCAGTTTCCAAGCACACCAACCAAGAAACAGTCTTCACAACAACCAGTCACAATTGAATGGAGTCCAGTGATCTCACCAAATTCCAAAGCATCATTATCCAAACAACTCAAAGAGTCGTCTATGCAATCCTCACCTCGTAGAAGAATCAAGAAGACGTCCTTATTACCACCAGGTGAGCTAGATAATTACTGGGTTGGACCAGATGAGAACAAGATCTATACCTGTACTTACAAAAACTGTTTCAAGAAATTCACCCGAAGATACAACGTGAGAAGTCATATTCAAACCCATCTAAGTGATAGACCATTTGGATGTCAGTTTTGTCCAAAGAGATTTGTTCGACAACACGATTTGAATCGTCATGTCAAGGGTCATATCGAGGCAAGGTATAGTAAATGTCCATGTGGCAAAGAATTCGCTAGATTGGATGCGTTGAGAAAACATCAGGACAGAAATATTTGTATTGGTGGGAACAAAGGGGTTATTTCAAAACCAACGACCGGTGCTGGGAACACTAAGAAGAGTAGTGCCATTAATTCATCCCCTACTAAGGCTGCTATGAATAATGACATGGTAGAGAAGGTGGATAAACAGTTGATTGAGAATAATAGTAGCAACAACCTAACAGACGAGTTTTTGGCACTATAGAAAAAAAAAAAAATAAAGAGAAATGTTTTGGTTTTCCAGGTGGATTTCAGTTCAATGTTTTAAATTTTTTTCTTTTATTATGTTTTTGATTTTTATAGGTTTCATTTTATTACGTTTGTCTTTTCCCTAGTTTTTAATTTTTTTTTATTTTATTTCGTGTGTCACTTTTATTTTCAGTTCTGTAAAACATCAATAAGTAATATATAAGCTTCTTTGTTATATAATAAATTATAGCATAAAATTAACCACTCCTCTTGTCAGTTTTTTATCCCTGTCTGGTGGAATCATGTTTCCATGGCATCAGCTTCAGCTTGAGCTTCTGCTGCTGCCTTAGCCTCTGCTTCCTCTTCCTCTTGCTTGTGGATCTTTAGATGTTGGTTCAAGTTGTCGGAACGACTAAATTTCTTGTTGCAAATAGAACAGTTATAAGGCTTTTCAAATGTATGCAACGATCTGAAATGTCTTTTTAAATGCTCATGACGTTTGAATCGTCTTTGACATAGATTACACAAATAGATCTTTGACGAGTCGCTCAAATCGGCCTGCCTGTTCTCCTTACGACCCCTGGTTCTATTCTTGTTGTTGACTATTGCAATGGGGAAAATTTTAGTATCTGGAGGTAAATCCAACGACGCCAAATCCACTTCCACCTCAACTCCTTTGGAAATCATACTAGCAACAGGTTTATCCAACGACGACACAGTGCACACTGCCTCTAACTCTTCTGTAGCCTGATCCTTCAGTTTGGCCGTAGTTTTTTTCTTCAGGATTAGTTTCGAACTGAGGATACGTTTGGAAGCATTGGCTAGCGATGATGTAGCAGGGGTCGATGGCGTTGTAGAGTTCATTTGCTCCAAGTCGTGACTGGTCCTGTGCACTGACGAAGATGCATTTGACGAAGATAAACTGACGTTTGCACTACTAGCATTGTCCAACAAGGACGACTTCTCACTTCCCGATTCTTGCTTCGTTTTTGTTTTCCCAAAAAATGAAGATTTCTCCACTGCACTTGAAGAATTGCTACTTGAAGGAACAACCAGTTGCTGCTGCTGCTGTGGTTGCAGCAACGACGACGGTGCTTGCTGGTTCTCATCTTCTTTACCTTTGCCCTTTGGTTTCCTGTACCCTTTGTTCTTTCGTTTAACAACGTTTTCAAATAATGCCGCATAATCTGGCTCTTGATGAACTGATGACTCAGAAACGGACTTTTCCAAAGCGATTCCTCCACCTGAAGTCACAGGAACTCCACCGTTGGTCATGATTGATGGCGTTCCACTAGATTGATGTGTTGAAACATTACCACTAATATCCGTTGTTGCATCCTCTAATTTTTGATCTTCAGAAACTGGTGGTGGGATCAGCACAACATTATTATCTGTTATTGGTTGTTCTTGAGATTCAGTTTTTACAGGAGCCGTTGCTGTTGTTGTTGTCTTAAACCTTGTGAATAAACTTCTTTTTGATTTTTTGGCTCTTTTGGGTGCAACTGCTTCCTCTTCTGCGGGGTCCTCTTTGCTTAGACTTGCCATTAATAGATAATCTGGATCATTTACTGCCCCGTTCATGAATGCATCTTCTCCCAAATCATTACTCATAGTAGCGTCAACCTGTTCTGCAACATTAGGATTATCGTTGTTAATTACGTCGTCATCATCATTATTAGTAGTAGCAGTGGTAACAGAATCACCGGTGTTGGTAGTCACTGGTGGGTTGGACTTGAAGATACTTCTAATCAAATGCCTTGATTGATTAGGAGCCACCAAATTTTGTGGCGAAGAAGATGAAGTGGGCGGTGAAGGTGGTGACCTCTGATTGTTATTACTGTTGTTGTTTTTATCTCCCATGAAGGGTAAAATATTACTAATGGAGTTTGTGAAACTGATATACCTTGCATTACGTTGTTGCTGCTGTTGCGATTGCAGACTTTCCATCGATGGTCTGTGTCCATTATAGATATCAACGGATGCACGATGCAACGACGAAGGAACCTGATCCATGGAGTTTCTAGAAAAATACTGATGAGCCGAGAAAAAGGATGGCTGGCCAGATTGAATGGACGAAGCACGCGATGTAGTTGTTGTTAAAGGTGATAATTCGTTGGGCATTGCTGAAGATTTATTATTTTGTAGACTCATCTGAGAACTGAAATCCTGCAGTGGTTGCTGTGAATGTGAATGTGAATGTGATTGTTGTTGCTGTTGCAGTTGTTGATGCTGCAGTTGTTGTTGTTGTTGTTGCTGTTGCAGAAGATGCAATTGATGATTGATTACATTGGCAGCGTAGTAACTATCTATGGAACCGTTTCTTAATCTTCCCACCCGGTGACGGCTGTCATCATCAAAATATAAATCTCTTCCATTAATAAGCAACCCAGTATTCGCATTATTCATATTGGCGAATGATGATGCACGTGAGGAATTATCGAAAGGACTAAATCCGGGGTCTTGTGCTGTATGAGGGATCTTCTTGGAATCGTTCAGTTGAGGAAGTTGTAAGTTCTGAAATTGGTGTGGTTGTTGTTGTGGATCGTGTTGTTGAACCTGTTGTGGCTGGTGGTGTTGTTGTTGCTGCAGCTGCAGCTGCTGTTGCTGCTGGTATTGACTAGGAATAGAAAACTGATTATTGATCAAGGACTCAACATCAAGCCCGTTGTGTAGCTGGCCGCTTGTGATGATTGAGTTGTTATCAACCTGTTGATTATCAAAGTATAAATCCAGCTCTATGGTAAACGGTGGAGAATCATCAATTTCCATTTGATCCGCGTTAAGCTCTTGACGGTAGGCTCCTGGCATATTTGAAGATAATAGAATATTAGTAAGGTCATTATTATGTGATTGATTAGATTGTAAACCTGATACGTCGTCTGGAAATTGTAGTTGTTGTTGTTGTAGTTGTAGTTGTTGTTGTTGTTGTTGTGTTTGTAGTTGCTGTTGTTGTGTTTGTTGTTGTTGTGCTGGTACCAGAGCACGGACCTGCTGCTCTGGTTGTCCATCTAAATCGAAATCAAGATCCATGTTCAAAGGAGATGCTAAACCAGTTAACCCATTGTTTGTTTTATAATTATTCGTGTTGATGTCATAAGTTTGACGGGATTCCATATTAAACTGCGGATATAAGGTTTCATATTCTTGCGTATTATCGAGTTCACTGTTGAATTGTTGCTGGTTCTGCTGAGTACTTCGTAGTTGTTGATTTTGACGTTGTATTGAATTCAGAAACTCTTGTAGTATCTCCGACTCAAATTGGTCAATATTTTCATTATTGGATGCCATATTTGTAGTTCCTGTATAGCCCCCCGTTGGTTGTGGTGGTTGGGAATTTCTTCTACTTTCAGAGTTGACAAGATTTCAAGAAACCAAAAAAAAATATAAAGATAAAGAAAGATAAGATAAAGAAACTTCTGAATAGTTGCTTAACAAGGTACTTTGTTATTGTAGGTGATACTTAAACGATAGCTTGATTGCTAGCCCATATAAATATCAGCCGGTATTTTTTTTCCCTGTTCTTTTGTCCTTTGTTAGGTTACTTTGTAAGAGAAAAAAAAATAAGAAAAAAGTTGTTCTGTTTTTTTTTTTTCGTACATTGTTTTTCTGTATTGAAACCACACACACTATTGGCATGAAATATTCTTCTTTTGTATTGGCAAACTATTTTAGCTTGTTTGTCTTTTAACTTCTACTCTTTGTATTGTTACTCTGTATTTCCTACCACGAAAACCCACACCCACACACATGCTTCCTCATTTCTCCATCATTTTTATAGATAATTAACCCTCTGCTTACGTAAACAATGCACATACGCCAACTAGCCAAAGAGAGTACATAGATTTAAAAAAACGCCTACAATATCATGGAAACTACTAGTGTGCTGATAGCGATAAGTTATAAACACTAAAAATAGACCAGTGGGTTTTTATTCGTCACCTCATTTAAAGCCCTGCCAGTATTTACTTACATAAGTTTTCATTGTTTTTTTTTTTTTTGCAGTAGTTAGATTTTGTAATCCGAAACAAACTCAAGACGAATGGGGGTGTAGACACATCTTACTCACCCTTGTTTCTTTTTTTCTTTCCCTATTTAAAATTGCTCTTGTAATGAAATTCACCAATTCCTCTTCTGCACCCACTGGGAGAATGTTAGTATCTGTTTATGGTTCAATAATGGCCGAAAGCCATTAATACAAAACTCCCTGAATATCCGGTTTTTGAAATATTGAGGTGTGACTTTTTTTTTCTATTGTTCTTGTGAAGTACACTCATAATTATACTAACTCTAGCACGTGATCTATGCATGTATATTATAAACAACATTAATACAATTTAACTTATACAACAAAAATAAACTGTTAAATATCAATTTGTCCAGAGGGTATTCTTTGTCGTAGAGAGGTATTACTGCTACTTGCCTCACAACCATCCTCTATTCTTTCAAAATGCTGGTGGATAACTTTACTAAAATCCTGTTCCTCTTCTCCTTCTCCTTCTCCTTCCTCTTCTTTGTCTTCATTAATTATGCTTTGTTTTTCAGGAGTCTGTGCTTCTTCTTCTTCTTCTTGTTCCAATAGATCCGGATTCACCACTCTTAATATAGATCTTCGTTTGCTACTAACCAAAACTTGGACATCCATTTGATCATCCAACGATGTGGCATCGGAAATGGTTCCCTCTTGGTTGTCTTGGCCAGTTTGAGAATCTTTGGCTATCAAGTTTTCAGAACTTGCAGCTTGCAATGACTGGAATCTTTTAAACTTGTCGATTGGAGTAGTAGGTGGGCTTTTTGTGAACGAGAATGATTTCTTCAATTTCTTGATAGGTCTGTGTTGTTGTGGTGTCTTAGTCAGCGGGAGAAGTAATGTGTTCGACTTACCCAAATCTTGTTCTTCTGATTGTTCCTGACCTTGGTCTTCGTCATCATCGTTGTAGTGGCTGCTGCTTGTTTCCTCGTCATCTACAGTATTCAACGTGTCGTTAGATGCAAGATAACTGTTTCTCAATTTACGCTTATCATAATCCTGCCTCTTTTTCATCCATGAGTCAATGGAAGCGCCACTAATGGTCGAGTTGGAGTCATTTATTTGGTGATACGGAGAACGAGAAATCGAATCAGGTGGTGGCAAGTAGCCGTACTTGTAGTCGATCTCGTTGTATTGTTGTTGTTCCTCTTCCAATTGCTTCTGTTTTCTCCTTCTCCGGAGATAAAAGAACACAAATACCCCCAACACTATAGCAACAATAGGTAACACTGTCCCTAGAACAATTGTCTCTGTTGAATGATGTTCATCAGATGATCGCTCTGGACCAGAATTAGGATTCATGAGAATATTCTGGGTATTGTCTTTTAGCGTTTCCACAGGTTTAAACGTTACGGCGTCGTACAAGTTCAAACGGTAGCTACCGTCTTGGTCTCTTTTGTTGTTGTTGTTGTTAGCAGAACTGGTGGAGGAATTTATAACGATCAACGTGTTGAATATAGTGGCAGCCCCTATTATATCTTCGTAGGACATATTGTACTTAGTTTCGGTTGTATTCCATACCCAATCATTCGACAGCATGGATAATTTGGCAAAAGTCGGACTTATATCTTGACCATCTTGACCGGTTTCTCCGCCAATCATCAAAACCTGATCTATTCGTAAATCATCGTTAACAGTTGCTTCATTGGATACCGGATTGAAAATAGGCAACACCAATGGGAAAATTCTCGAGTTTACTACATCGTGATTAGCCAACGCCGTGACCCGTTTAAACGACCACCCGGAACTGAACTCCCAGGTAGCCAATTGGTACATGTTCAACCACCCTTGGTTCAGTTCTCCCCCTATTATCAACTGAGTTTGCGGGATTGGGGCTAGTATGTTACTGGCACCGTAGAATGCCTGTGGTTTTGTCGCAGTGGTGATGTTGTTTACTTTACCAGTATCAAAATCTAGTGATATTAGTCTATTGGATACCACACCATTGCATTCTCCACCATATATGTATATTGTGCTGTTGTCACTTGGATTTGTAAGAATCGTTTGGTATCGATAAAACGAACTATCAGAAACATCACCAAAATCAAAGTCCACTACTGATTCAGCATCCCAGGAATCCATGTCCTTGCTATATTTCACGATCGAGACCCTTCCTTGTCCACATAAGTCCTTGTTATCATCTTGCTCTGAATGCTGTGATGTCATGGCATATAGCTCATCATTAAGTAAAAATAAAGTTGAGTTATCAGGTGGTGTGCTCAAAGCGGTGATTTGTTGGTTGTTGGAGTAATTTGTTATATTTTTGTTAACGATGGAGAAATCCAACGATACCAATTCATTATTCTTCAAATGTAAATAGATTTTCCCTGTGTCATATGAGTAAAGACTCTTCCAACTCTTGTTTATACCTGACATGGTCCGTTCAAGTTGGCGCGAAGGAAATGAATACTAATAAATTTTTATGGTAAATAAATAAATAAATAAAAAAAAGCTTTGTAAAAGGATGGTATTGATCTTCAATGAACAAAGAAAAGAACGTATTCGAGTTTTTGTTTCTTTGGTAATTATTACTTAGTTTAGTGAATTTATGTATAGAAGAGGAGTTCTATGAAAGGGTACATAAAATGTTTTCAGGTGATTTTTCTTTGTTTATGTTTGTTGAAATTCAAATCAATATTTTTTTAAGGTGCATTGTGCAACGAAGACCATCAATATTTGTAATTTGTCCAAATGCGGAAGTCCTGCATAATGAGCAGCACACAAAAATTATAGTTGGAAACTGGAGGAGGGGAGGACAAGTGAGCAGTTCTAGACTCACGGAAAAGTCAAATTAGAGAAAGGATGTGAGAGAAAGACAGGAGCGTGAATTATATTTTACGTATATGTAATAAACAGAAAGTATAATCTTATGTAGGAAGTAAATTATGCTTCAAAAAGGTTGGAATAATGCGAAGAACCGATGATCATCAAGAATACAATTATTTTTTTTGGAAGATGGGATTATCGACAATTGTGTGCTTCTTGCAGGTACGTATACGTTCGATACGGTAGTATATTTCAAATTCCATACCCTACACAAAAAAAGTAACAGCTTCCAAATATTGATAGAAAGTAAAAAGGTACAGAAATAAAGTTAAAAAATCAACTGATAACGTTGTCGTGCACAATTTTTTCTCTTCTCCCCTCATATATTTTACAGCCAAATAAAACACCATTAATAAGAATGGCATAATGAACTAGCTGCTGAAAAATAGAACTCATGGAATGAAAGTAGAAACAGACGTCAAAAGATGTTGGGTTCATGAAACACCACAAGACCTTACTTAGGAACCACCAGATTAGAGGTTCTGTATTTGGAAATGCAGTATATAAATGTACATCCGTCGGGGATTTAAAACCCAGAAGTTCTTCAAAGATAAGTGAGAAAGTATCAGCCATAGAATAGAATCGTATTGAGTGTTCAGTTTACTTTTAACGTTGCGGTGTGTTATTATAGGAAGCGAAACTAGTATTATTGCATCATTCAACAAATCACGTGACCATACTATAATTAATACTAAAGACATACCATTCAAGTACAACCTGTTGCATCTGTTATCGATACCCCGTTGTGTAGAATAAGTTGGTGTCCCACTCTTGTTTTTGTTGACAGCCAGAAACATGGATTCAACATAACACTGTCATGTATTGACCAATCTATTACAAATACATGTTGAGATATTTAATATTTATGTTTATATTTTTAATATATATATGTATATACAAGCAACTTCCTTTGATGACTCTATTACAAACGGTATCTTTCAACCTTGTTCAATTTTCTAGCAGTAGAAGCATTGGTCTTGGTACGTTGACCATGAACTGGGAAACCATAAGCGTGTCTACTACCAGCGTAAGAACCGGTGGTTCTTTTCACCTTGATGTCGTTATTAATCTTTTGTTTCAAGTGACCTTCAACCAATAATTGTGAGATTTCTTTGTTCAAATCCATGACTTGTGGTTCTGTTAATTGGTTCATTCTGCAATTTGGGTAGATTCCAACTTTGGCCATGAGCTTCTCTGCTGTTAGGTATCCTATACCGAAAATAGCTTTAGCTAACCCAATACGGACCGGGGAGTTATGCTTTATAGATTTACCAAATACAACCACACCCATGTTCTATGCTATTTTGTGTTGGCAGTCTTTATATGGTGAATGAGTTGTAGTTTTATTATTTTTCATCAGTTTTTTTTTTTTTTTTTTTTTTTTTTTCTTCTTTTTTTTTTTTTTGGCTTTTTTCTTTTTTCGTTTTTTTTTATTTTCTAAATGTTATTTAATTATTTAATTATTTTTTTTTTTTTTTTTTTTTTTTTTTTTTTTTTTTTTTTTTGGTTAAAGTTCATTTAATACATTAATAAGATTATCATTTTTCCTTTTTTTTTTTTTCGTAGTCTTTAATCGACATCATTATCATTGCTACATACAAATAACAGAGCCCTTTATCTTTCAAACCATGAGTTTTATGCCAAAAGGGTCGAACCCCGAAACAGCTTCGTTCACGTGTAATACATGTGGTGTGAAGTTCATTAACGCAGAGTTGCAGAGACAACATATGAAGACGGAGTGGCATCGTTACAATTTGAAAAGACGAGTTGCTAGCTTACCTTCTATATCATCGGAACTATTTGCAGAAAAGATCCTCAGCCTTAAGAATTCAGCTAGAAATGAAAACGAAGACGAGTATGGGTTTTATGTGGCCACGAGAAAGAAGAAGACGAACAAGAAGGATGCTGGTAACCAGCAGATTACAAAGAAGTTCCTCAAGGCTCAACAAAACAGAGGAAGAACCACGGACATTGTTAGTGCAGAAGCTAGAAGTGCAAGTCCGGCCAGTTCTATTGCTTCAGAGTTTTCTCAGTTTTCTATAAATGATTCTGATTACCATGAAGTGGAGTCAGTTGAAACCGGATCTGAATTAAATTATACAGAGGAATCAGAGTTCTCCGATTTGGAAGGAGAGCATTACTCAGACGAAGAAGGTGATGATGGTGATGGTGAACACGAAGGAGGTGACACAGAATCTTACGAAGAAATGGAATGTATCCCTATTACGCATTGTTTCTACTGCGGGGTAAATAACCATGAAATTGAAAACAACATCAAGCACATGTTCAACAGACACGGGCTATATATCCCTGAACGGTCGTTTTTAATCGATTTGAAGGGGTTATTAGAGTACCTAAGTGAGGTAATCTCCCTTGATCATGAGTGTTTGGTTTGTGGGTTTGAAGGTAAAAACCTAGAAAGTATCAGACAGCATATCAATTCCAAGGGGCACTGCAAGATCCCATACGAAACGAAAGAAGAAAGATTGGCTGTGTCGGAGTTCTATGATTTTATTGGAGAAGATTACGACGAAACAGCTCGAGTAAGGACAGGAGACAAGAGTGCGAAGTCTGAGAAACGAGTTGGATTTAGTGACGACGCACGCTCGGATGTCTCAGACGAACAAACACAAGAAGATGAAACCGATGGAAATGGAATAAATGACAACTATGCATTGGTTCAGATAGATTCTTCAGGGGTAGAACTCACCACACCAAGTGGTTCTAGAATAGGGCACAGATCAATGCAGAGGTATTACAGACAAAACATTCAACTACCAAGAGAATATTCAGCTGCACAGACTACACAAGCATTAATTGATAAGAGATTTGCTCCAGGATTAACAGCATACCAAGCAAACAAACAAGAAAAGGAAGTGAAGAAGCTAGAGAATAAAGCTAGAAACGATCGTGAGAGAAGAACTAACAAGCCAAGAAAAGTTAATTTC
This sequence comes from Candida tetrigidarum, assembly GCA_030557055.1. Taxonomy (NCBI): domain Eukaryota; kingdom Fungi; phylum Ascomycota; class Pichiomycetes; order Serinales; family Debaryomycetaceae; genus Candida; species Candida tetrigidarum. The sequence continues at coordinate 13,459 of JAKTVF010000143.1, forward strand.
CAAAAACATTTCCGTGACGAAATTTTGGGCACCTGATATGGAGGTCATCCTGGAGATTATTTAGTAATATGTGTAATTGCCGAAAAGAACTCAACTGTGTTGTGTCTTTCAATCTGATTCTCGATTCTCGATTCTCGATCCATGGGGTCATGATTTTCGATTTTCAATGTCTAGTTATTGCTTTGTTTTGAGCCTTGATGCATCTGCGAACGCGTCGAGATATATCTATACACACATATATAAATATGCAAAAAAGGAAATATAAAATCTTACGTGTCAAGGGAGAAACTAAATGCACAAATGCAAAAAAAAAGAGCAAACACGATTGCAAATTCCCTTCTCAAAACAGTTAAATTGTAGCTTTTCTTAATTGCTCTAAAACATTGTTTGTAAGGCGTCCGAATTTGCTAGGTGGTTTTACATTTAACGGTAACGCCACCTTCCTCCCACATTCGCCCTCGTTAGTCTATCTAACTTTCTCTTTTGCTGAAGACATCATTAGAAATGACACGTGTCGTAGCTACCTTGGCCAAAACCCTTTGGAAGGGGGCCACGTACAATGTAAGATAAGGACAATAGACTGTTTCAACCAACTTTATTGGGCAGCGCACGACCATGCAGTGCCACTAGAAAATATTTTGGCTGTTGGTCGCCGCGCAGTTAACAGAAACTGATAGAATATTCTATCCAGTTCTCTATCCAATCGAATTTATATTTAGTGACATAATAATATTTTTTTTTTTTTTTTTTTCATGCCTTCTTCACTTTTTTTTTTTTATTTGTTTAATTCCACACTTGGTTAATTTCTTATTTATTTATTTACTTTCACTTTTTTTATTTCCAATTTTCCGTTTTGGCAGAATTCTCCAGAATCATATAGACAGAAGGTCATACATAAAGATTAGTAATCAGTGTTCCAAAAATCTTCTCCCCTTTGTTTTTATTTTTTTTTTTATTCTTTCTTGATTACAGTCACATCTTATCAGGCACCATTTATTTACTGGGTTAATTTATTTTTGTTTACTTTTTTTCTTTTTAATCTTTAATATTGTTTATGTTACATAAAGGAAGACCAATTAGTTTCAACCATGGTTAGAGAAACATATTTTTATGATATACTATCAGTGAGTGTAACGGCAACGACAGAGGAGATATCAAGATCATACAAGAAACTAGCGTTGAAATGCCACCCCGACAAAACCAATCACGATCCAGAACTAACGGAGAAGTTCAAAGAGATGACACGGGCATACGAAATCTTGAGAGACCCCAAACAAAGAGGAATATACGACGCATATGGTGAAGCAGGAATCGAAGGTATGACGGTGTCCAGTCCCACTGCCAATGGAAGCTCAACTGGATCCAGTTCCCGTTTTCAACGACGTACACATTCATTTGCCACAGACATATTCTCACAAGTTTTCCAGGACATCAATAATATGTTTTCCAGTCATAATGTAATGTTCAATGGCCCACAACCATTTGCAGGCTTCGGAGGTAATAATCAAAACATGAAGAAACATGTTCAGCCCATCGGACAACCATTGGGGGAACAACTAATCCGAGGAGAAGATATACACCATACATGCGAGGTGAATTTGTCGGATTTCGTATATGGAAAGACCATTAAATTGTCATTACCAAAAAATATGAAATGTGTGCACTGTAACGGTTTTGGAGGAGTGAACCCGATGACGTGTAAAACATGTCGAGGCTCGGGACAAATAATGATCACCTATTACAATGAGTTCTCCAGGTATCAACAAAGTGGGTCCTGTGCCACATGTCAAGGAATAGGGGTTTTCATTAGACCTGAAGACAAATGTGTATATTGTGATTTTGGATATGTTGAAAGTACAAAGATCGTCAAGGTGTATGTGCCGCCAGGTTCAACTAATGGAGACCGAGTCATTTTGAAAGGAGAGGCAGATGAAGCTAGAAATACCATCCCGGGAGACTTGATAATCAAATTGAAACAAAGATCACACCCGTATCTTGTGCGAAAATACAATGATTTGTTTATGAATTATGAAATTGACTTAAAAACTGCCTTGCTCGGTGGAGAGATATACATTTCAGATTACTTGAAACAGGGACAAACGTTGAAAGTGTACATCAATGTTCATGGCTGCAGATCCATTAACAGCGATAAAGTACAACAAGCAGAAGTAGTGGGGACGATTCGACCAGACGAGCCCAAAATAGTCAAGGGATTCGGGGTACCTATCAACACACTGATTAGAAACGGCATAATTGTTCAAACTCCTCTGGATTCAGCCTCGCTGATTGAGCGAATGCTTGATCCGACTCGCTACAGACGTGGTAACTTGTACATAAATTTCAATGTCAAGATGCCCTCTATTGAGGATTTTCTGGAAAACGATTTGATCCAAATGAATAACATTTTTAATAAGTCACAATCCCAATCCCAATCGCAATCGCAATCACAATCACAATCACAATTCTCCTCGCAACCAGAACCACAATCTTCCTCGCAATCTCGGTCTACACAGATACCCACAGGAGATGTCATGGAATCATACTTGGAAAACATACCTGGAACAAGACGGAATCCCATAAACTTGGATGCTACCCCAACCATGTCCGATAGTCCGTCGAAAGATAGCAACAACTCGATCAAATTAGATTTCAATACCATGAATTTAGGCGAAGGTTCCAGCCAGACAAATAACGAGTATTTCAATGCGGGATCGAACAAGAAAAGACGCTTTGATGACGACAAAGGATCCAGTAAACTAGCGAACGCATTGTGAAATGGACGAGAGAGATAATGTGAACCCGAATGCAACGATATGAACTACTATATGAACTAGGAAAGTGTATGTAGGGTATACATATACGAGATATTATGATACTATTAATACTATTAATAATAGTAGCAACAATTGCTACCCATCTAACCAATCAATCAAACTATTGTAGTTGTAGTATATGTACATAATTCTCTAGTCTCGTGTTTTTTTTTTTTTTTAGTGGAGCGCGTGCACCAGGACACCAGACAAAAAAGATAAATTATAATAAAAAGTAGAACTGAAAACCCGTCGATCCATTTTTATTTTTTTCTTATTCCAATCAATTCATATCCTTAATCCAACACATCTACAAACGATTGCCTTCCAACAATATAAATAATATAGATATACCATACATAAAAGAAACAAAAAAAAGAAAACAATACAACAAACGCCATGACATCAGATAAAGTATTGGAGGCTTCGGTTATAAAGGATTTGTCGAACCATATATACGAAAAAAGAAAAGCCACAGCGTATCAAATTGAATCCTTAACCAAGAATGCATTAGCCCACAACGACAGTCAGACAATCTATAGAATCATCAATGAACTTACAGAATTGACCAAAACAGGGACGAATCTGGCCAAGATGGGAGCGATCACTGCATTGGGAAGTGTTTCTGTTGCTCTTGGATCGTTTGCAATTGCGTATTTCTTAGAGGATATCGTCAAGCCTATATTTTCGACATTCAAGGATACCGACGCCAGGGTGAGATACTACGCTTGTGAGTCTCTCTACAATGTGGCAAAGATAGCAAGAGGCGAGATATTAATCTACTTTAATGAAATATTTGATATTTTATGCATATTGGTGAGTGATTCAGAGAGCAGTGTCAAGAATGCGGCAGACATTTTGGATAGATTGATCAAGGATATTGTCAGCGCCAAAGCAACCAATTACGTGAGCATATTGCAACAACAACAAGAATCACAAATCAGAAGCAATTTGGTTGATGCTCAAGGCAATGCAATTCAGGTTAACGAACCGCAGGACCCCACAAAGGCATTTTCGTTGCCGAGATTTATCCCCACATTGTTGGAGCGGATGTACACCACTGATCCCTTCACCAAGAAATTCTTATTGAGCTGGCTTGAGTTGTTTGATGATATTCCATCTTTGGAATTGATTAGGTTCTTACCCGAGTTTTTGAAACCCGTGATACAATTCTTGTTAAACAACTCGCCAAGTGACATTCGTTTGGAGACGGAGAGTTTATTGGATATATTTTTGGAAGAGATTAAACACATTGCCAAAATACAAATTGAAATACGTAAGCAGGAATTAGAACGGAAAAAACAAGAGGATCAAAAGAAGCTTGAAGAGGGGAAAGGTGGTGACGACGACAAAAGAGAAGCTGGTGGTAACAGTGGTAAAGAGAAATCAGAAAAAGGTCATGACAAAGATGAAAAAGAAGATGCTCAAGAGAAAGAGAAAGGAGGAGACGGTGATAAAAAAGAAAATCAAAAAGACAAGAAAGTAAAGGAAATGCAGGAGCAAGAGAAAGATAAAGGGAAGGAGGACAAGGTGGAAAAGGAGAAAGAGAAAGAGAAAGAGAAGGAGAAAGAACAATTAGAAGAAGGAGATGTGGCCGACGATGAATCGTCAATCAAATCGGATGTCACTACTATTGTGAGAAAGCCACAAACAACTGATGTTGGTAGAGCAGCTGGAAATGCAACTGACAAGAATGATGAAGAAGAAGCCGATGAACCTAACGAAGAAGGTGAAGAGGAGATTATTTTTGGTCAAGATATTTTTATTGATTACGAGAAGATTATTGCTATTTTGTTATCCTTCCTTAGAGCCAATGACACGGACAGCACATCCAAGGATTTGGATAATGAACCTCATGAAATTTATTGCCAGGTGCAATTTATTGCCATCAAATGGTTGCAAGACATTCTAGATATCGCACCTACTGGGATATTGAAATTGTTTCCTGAATGTGTTGCTATTGTGTTGAAGAATATCTCGAAAACAGATAAAGACCAAGACTTTGAGTTAAGAGACTCGTTTCTCAATTTCAATTTATTGTTGCAACTGTTTTTGTACAAGTTCAACGACCCCGATTTGACCGAGATGAACGAGATTCTTGGGTTGAACCAAGAAACCAATGCAGAGTTCACTGCGGTCAAGTTGCCGTTAACGTTGTCGTCAATTATCAAGGAGTACATGGATTCCAACAATGAGTTGGGGAGAATCTCGAGTTTGGACTGGTTGATATTTATATACGAAAGAAACTCCAAAGAGTTTTTGTCATATTTCCTGACGGGAGCAAACAATAATTTTGAGTTAACCGATTTCTTGAAATACGATACCAGCAACGAAGTAATCTTGAAGATATTGTCCTTGTTGGCAAAGATTTCAGAATCCAACCAGCAATTTTTCAAGAACTTTATGATCAGGTTGATCAAGATATTCGAGTCAGAAGGGTCTGAGAAATCATTCAAAATCGAGTTCATTGTCCGTAAGTTATGTGTGACTTTGAATTCGGAGATCATTTTCACTACTTTATCTGAAGTCTTGACAACTTTAAATGATTTGGATTTCTTGAACACCATGATTGTGACATTGAACAATATTTTGTTAACATCACAGGAATTGTTGCCGTTCCGCAAGAAGTTGAAGAATCTCGAGCCAACTAAGTTGGAGGACTGGCAACTATTTGCGTCATTGTTTCAGAGCTGGTGTCACAACGCGCCAAGTGTGATTTCTTTATGTTTGTTGACAACCAACTACGAGCTTTCCTTTTTGATAATCAAGAACTTGTCTGAGTTGGAAGTTACGTCGCAGCTATTAATACAATTGGACGTTTTGGTGCAGTTGCTTGAACTGCCGATCTTTATGAAGCTAAGATTGAACTTGTTGGAGCCGGAAAGACACCCTTATCTCTTCAAAACGTTATATGGGTTGTTGATGATCTTGCCGCAGAGTAATACGTTTATGTCGTTGCGTAACAGATTAACGACCGTTAGTAACTATAATGTCAATTCCGGACCATCACAGTTCCACATGGCTACTCCCTTGACAACCCCAACTCCTAGCTCAGGAAGTGGTGCCACGACCACTGGGTCCAGCAGTAGTCAGTCTATCAGAAGGAAGAGGAATTATGAGATGTTGGACAAGTTCATTAAAGTTCAAGATAAGCATGAAGAGTACAATAACAATAACAGAAGAATCAACATGAATCCTTCGACATATAATATCGAGTCAACTCCAGTGTTCCCAATTCATCTGATTAAGTAGGGATAAAACATCAGTACTAATTAATTAATTGTTTCTAACTTGAAGAATCTAGAAAAAGTAGTGCAATGTAGCGAATTTTAGTATCCTATTTTCTTAACTTTTTTTTTTTTTTTAATCTTTTTACATTTTGCATTTTAGACGAGGCAATCATGTAACCTTCAAAAATTATATCCACTGAAACTGTAAGTTCGCCCCCCTTTTTTTTTCGTCTTTACAAGTTATACAACATTTTTACTGCAAAAAAGGGGTTACAAAACATGTCGAGCAGTAGACATAATACAAACGACCGGAAGTTTGTGATGGTAGTCCCCGAGCAATTCGTTGATTCCCAGAATGACGTTCCTCAGCAGCAACAGTATCCCCACCAGCACCAACCAAATGCACATCACCATCCAGATGTGAGTCCCCGCCACAACCAGCAACACCAGCAACAACAACAGCAACAACAACAACAACAGCAACAACAGCAACTGCAGTTGAAAATCCATCAAGAAATGGTTCATCTTCAACAACAGCAACAGCAACAACAACAACAGTTAGATACAAACAACGTTTATTTACAAAGGTTTAACCAACAAGAACCAGTGGAAGGTACTCAAGTTGTGTCTATTGCATCGTCATCATCACCATCGCTAGCTTCAGGAGCAACATCTTATGACACAGGATTGACACAATTTGACCTCAAGTCTAAAGAGTCTAAGTATAAACGATGGACACCCAGAATGGACCAATATTTGATTAAATTGCTAAGTGACGTGGTGCACTCTTATCCTAGAGGTGCCGACCCAGAAATGAACAAAAAGGGATGGCTATATGTGTGTAAGCAATTGCGACGAGCCAACCCTGAAACCGTTTACTCGACGTATTCCAAGTACTCGATCCAACAGCATTTGATCAATGTGATCCATAACAGGTATAAAATATGGTACAAGTTGATGGTACACAGTAAGACCATAACCTCGGGTTACTCGTATAAATGGAACCCAGAGATTGGGAAGTTTCAGATTATTGACGTGAACAATAAGAAATATATATTGGATGTGAGACAAGTCAAGCTGATTTTATACAGTGATTGGTTGAGTATACCGACCTTGTCAGACTTGAACAAGAGCAATTTGATAAGTAATGATTTTTTCCTCAGTGATAATCTCCGGTATATTTCAGTTTATCACAATGAAATCCTACCGTTGGTGGCAAAATTAGATGAGAAATTTCTTGAAGGTTTTGACGACGGAAATATTTACCGCGATGTTCCTAAATTTAACAATTATCCGGAAGCCAATAATGAGTTTTTCAAACCTTTGGTTCCTGTAAGGAAAACTCCTGGTATCACAAGACAACGCAAAGATGCAATGAAGAATCGGGCACGGTTTGGTTCTGTGGATGGCAATCAAGAAGAACACAGACATGATCCCAGCCTGGACCAGAGCCAGGATCTGAGTCAACAACATGGGCATGGACATGGAGATGGACTGGTTGTGTTCAATCAAGGTGTCTTACCATTAGAAGAACCAGTTGATCCAGATTTGCAACGCACCAGAATGGACTATCAAACCCAGCCTTCATCAACAGTAGGAAGACAGGTATCTATTCGACAATCGCAACTGCAACAGACACTGAAACTGAAACTGCAGCAACAATCTCAACCGCAGCCATCACAGTCATCACAACCATCACAACCAACACAACCAACACAATCACAGCCACAACAGCCACAATCATCCCCTCCATCACAGCCACAACCAACACAACCAACACAGCCAACACAACCACAATCACAACAACAAAGACCTTCAATGCAGATGAACATAGATATTGAAAATGCGTTAGCTTCTGCCACTATCGCTGCCATGAATGCTCCACCGATCAAAAGTTCAAAGGATGCGTCTCCGTATTATATAAAAGACGCCAAATGGTTTAATAAACTTATTGAATTATACGATATTGGTCATATCCGAGCAGATGAAGTGCTAAGTATATGTGAAGGTGTTAGAGACAACAAAATTCCGTTGTTTATGTTGAATGTGCTAGATCACAGCTACTATCCCACGCGTAACAATGATGGAACCACCAGTACAGCTCATCATCGTGATATACCTGACGATGAAACCACCAAGAGAATCAGAGAGTTCATGTTACCAATGGTATACAACAGCTAGCGCTCTTATGCAGAATACAATTGTATTATTATTATTACTGATATTACTATTATTTAAAAGCTCGACATAGTCTCTGTAGATCTTCTAATTGGTTCTAACATATGATCGTCTCCTTGAAACACGGATTTCTGGAACGCAGCCCTTAATCTATAATCTATTTTTGCTGCAACCGTTCGTCTGAGCAAGATTTCAAATAATAATCGGCGGTTGAGGCGCTCGTCCTTTAGCATAACGTCGTCCAATTCTTCCACTACGTATTTACCTTCAAAAATTAGATCCCTGTATCTATCATACATGTCATACTCTTTGACGCTAACTTCCGGAGTCTCTTCCTCTGGCATTCCAAACGCTTCATATGTGAGCTTGGGACGTGGCCGTAATATTTTCGTATGTTTGTAAAGCTTGAACGAAGCTGGAATTAGATTGTGAACCAACTCGTAATAATCCACATTTTTCATAAACTCAAACATTTGCTTCTTTGTGTCGAATTTGCTCTTCACTTTGATGGATCTGTACTTGAGGCTGCTCTTCCTTCGTATAGGGAACTTCATGGGCTTTTTTTCCTGTATGTCCTTCTTCTTGACCGTTTTGTTTCTTCGTAGAATCTTCTTCCTGTTCCGCAACGTTGCCAGTCGGGAAACAATCGAGTCCGATCCACCACCAGGTTGCGACTCAAGAATGGTTAATATGGGAGGTGTGATGGCTGTTGGTGGTAATGCAGAGCTGGGTGTCCTGTTGTGAATGTTGTTGGAAATTTCTTCGTAGTTGTATGAACTATGCCATAGTTGTGAATTTGATTGTATGTGGGGAGACGCTCTTGGTTCATCGTAAATGACTTCGAATGGATTAGATGAATTTCGTTGATGTAGATTTAGGTTGGATGTTGCTAATGGCTCGGAAACTATACCTGGAGTTATAGGTAGTTCATGATTATGATACATTAGAGATGTCATATTCTCTATCTCTCTCTCTGTGTTTGTGTGTATGTGGGTGTGTTTGTGAAAAATTGGGGTATTGAAGAATAAATATATGCTATAATCCAACAGGGGAAGACCAGTAGGTAATAATACTAAAAAAAAAAAATCAACAAAAAAAGAATAGCCAAAACGGTATTCCCGGTTTCTTTTATAACTAGGGAGTATGGGTTGATCGTCTAGCTCGTTATGATATAAAAACAAAAAAAAAACAAGAGAAGAATAGAAAACTTTGTAAAGAAAACATAATTTCAGGGAAAGGTTAGGCAGATGCAGAAATAGACATGCAAATATGGCGGATCCTGCGTACTGGCAAGATGGCTGGCTGGCTGTAGAGTGAGAGGTTTTGTGCGTATAAAATTCCTTATGCGCGAGAATTTTGATTTTCCTCTACCTTTCGCAACTATAGGTAGTTGAAAGTTGTCTTTACAACAAGGGTAACCATTGGTTAGGTACATTTGGTTGTTTGAAAGGGAAGGTTATTAATAGAAGTGAAGCCAACCTTGTATCTGAAAGCTGTGGTAATATTTTTTTTTTCATGTGTCGTACTGTTTTTATTTTTGTTTTTGTTTTTGTTTTCTTGAAGCTAGGCACTATTGAGTATTCCCACGCACCATAGTCCCAGACTACCAGACAATATATAGACTTCTTACACCTATTCTGTTCTCCAGGAAACTTGAATCGTTTTAAACTAAGCATATTAATGTTAAAAAGGGGTTGTTTTTTTTATAATCTGGTTTCATCTCGTATTCATATGATTAGGTCCGGGACCCTGGGACCTGTCTCTCACATATTTGTTGTCAAATAAGCCAGCCAACCAGCCAACCCAGACAGATTATTTCTACTGCGACTCGAGGCCATTTATTTTTTTTTTATTTAAGAAAAAATTATTAATATTATTTACTATTCATTTATTATTTAAATCACACCTATCGATTTATATCACAGGCTCTCAAGTCGAAGACACAGTGGAAGTTCACGTGACCGACTTAACCCAAATTTATCACCGATGGCGTGTTGGTAAGTGGGGTGGGTTTTTTAACCGAATAACTTGACGAGCGCATATAAGAGGGAAATAAAAAAAAAGTTCGTGTAATTTGGTGGGGACACAATTAGAGTAAAAATAAAAACAATACACGAGAATTAAGGGAATTTTGTTTTGTTTTTATTTTTTTTTTTTTTTTTTAGTTTGTTTGTTTGTTTGTTGGCCATTTGATTTTTTTTTTGTATTTTTTTTTTTTCGTCAACCTACACACATTCACACTCACTCACACGTGTTCAGTTTCTCTCACATTGTTACATAGATATTTTTTTTCTTACAAACACTCTTTTTCTTCTTTTATTGGAAGTTTTTCATAAAAGACTAACAGTTCTTATTCATTTAATTAATTAATTAATCATGGACAAACTTAAGGAAGTATGTAACAAACCAAACCTGGCCAATTGAATAGATAGTTGTTACTGGAAGACAATGTTGTTGATTAAAAACATGGGGATGACGGCGAATCAAGATCTGGTTGTCCAGAAATCATGTGTGTGTGTGTGTGTGGGTAAAAAAAAAAATATGTATGATCCTGAACAAAATTTCCACATGTCACCACTTTATGCAGAGTGGAGGGAGAATTGGAGAGGAGGACTAATGAGAGAGATCAAATAAACCATGGGAACCGGATTGGATGACAATAATCCGTTAAAGTGAGTGTGAATAATTATTTGAATGACGTGTAACTAGGTTATGTCTTTTTTTTTTGTTGTTCTTCACCTTGCGCCCTCTCACTACATGCAAACCAAACCAAATATAGCAACTACGGCCATAAAATAAACTAAGAAAACGACGTCCGATTTTAGATTTACTAACACCTTAATTTTTGTTTTAGAAAATCAATAGTTTGAAATTAGATGCCGAAAAATGGCAAGAAAAGTCTGATGAATTAGGTGATAGAATCAAGGAATTGGAACAAGAAAACTTGGAAAAGGACAACCAAATCCAAGCCTTGACCAGAAAGAACCAAGTTTTGGAAGAAGAAGTTGAAAAATTGGAAACCTCCTTGAACGAAATCAAGCAAACTGCCGATGAGTCCCACTCCTTGAAGACCTCCAACGAAAACTACACCAAGAAGAACCAAGTCTTGGAAGAAGAATTGGAAGAAGCCGACAAGAACTTGAAAGAAACCACTGAAAAATTAAGAGAAACCGACATCAAAGCCGAACAATTGGAAAGAAAGGTTGCCTCCTTGGAAAGCGAAAAGGAAGAATGGGAAAAGAAATTCGAAGAATTGACCGAAACCTACAACACTGCCAAAGCCGAATTGGACGAAATTTCTCAACAATTGGAAGCTATCTAAGTATGATGCTCAGTTGATATTGCATGTTGCTTCTCGCTTATATTGTGCTCTTTCGTATTGATGTTTTTTATTTTTATTTTTTTGTTCATTTAACCAAAGTCTATTTTTTTTCATTATTATTATTATAAATAATATATACCCGAATTGGTTAGACTAAACTTAATTAAACTATATTAAAGAATAGAGTATATACTTTTTTAACTAATAAATTACCCATATGTACACTACTACCTGATTCGGCCAAACGTGCGGGTTTTGTAACTCCTTAGGTCCTTTTTTTGTTTTTGTTTGTTTTCTTTTGTTTTACTGTGCTGTGCTGTGTAACTGTGTAACTGTGTGTCTCTCCCTGTTTTGATGTGTTGATAAGCAAAATCAAACGTTTGCGGAAGATAAATTACCTCAAGAAATATAATAATGCTAAATAATAATAATAATAATAATCAAAAGATATCCTTGAAATTAACGGAGCAACAATCAGCACGATCGTTTTACTAAAAGAAGAATCTATCTTGATTGCTAACAATGATCAACTTTAACCAGAGGGGTGTTTTGTTCTTGCTATTCTCTCCTTCAAGATAGATTCCCCTCAAGAGGGGTAACTGAAATAAGTAACATAATCAATTACACGTGACACAGTTCCAGCCGTTCACGCTCACACGCACATCAGACAACCGGTTCTCTCTCTCTCTCTCCCACGCTGTCAGTCAAGGGCAAAAAAGAAAAGAAAAAAACAAAAAAAAGGAAAAAGGGCAAGAAAAAAATATTTTGAAAACAGAATACAAATACACACCAATTTCAGGGAAAGTTAACCACGGGTGTATTTTTTTTTTATATTATTAAAAAAGAAATAGTCAAAACAGTTTTCTTTTATATATTGTCTTGGTTTTTATTTCTTAATTTTCATTTTATTTTTTGTTTGAAAAAAAAAAAAGGAATAGTATTTTATTCTTCCCATTTTACATCAACGAATTCAACTTCAGGGGGAGAAGCAAGACGTCTAACATTCAAGATGTTACCGAGCTTACTAAGGTCACGTTTTTCCAACACATTAGAGTCACACCAGATTGACGAAGACTACACTGAAGGGAATGGAACAACCAGTCCCAGCAACTCCAGCAGTGTGCAGCTCTCTCAACAGCAGCCTGGCACATCAAACACACCACCCGCTCCACTACAATCAGAAAACACTAACGACTCCATGGCTACTGGGTTTGATCCTTACGAGGTAGTCCCATCCTACGAAGCCTCACAAAGAATGCACAACCAAGGAATACTGACACCCATAGACGATCTTGACCGTCCAACTCAAATATACACCCCGATCCCGTCTTTACCAATGCCCCAATCCATGCCGCTGGCGGTGCCTATGACAGAATCGACTTCATCAACCGAAAGCTCGCTCAACAACCTGATCGTGCCTGCATCATCTGCAAGAGTGAATATGGTTAAAAGAACATCGATTAAACAATTGGGGTTGAAGTTTCTCAATGCAAGACAGCACTTTTTGTTAGCGTTCTGCCGAGACGTCTCCTTGATTCCTCCTGTCATTGGGTTAGTTCAGTCCTGGAGATTGAGCTACTACAATGACCACCAACCAAACGTCTTGAACAACTCCCCGCGAGGCTGTGAGTACTTTTTGACCGGTCTTTGGTGCATTGTCAGTGCTTACTTGTCCTACTCCATATTGGATTCCTTGTTGGTGCGTTGGATCGTGACGTACCTGACATCAGCTGCCATTGTGCGTGTTTTGTCGATGCTGACGATTATCATAACCATAGAGTTGTTCTTAGTGGGTGCTTTTTCCGACAGCGGCCAGAAATACGGGTTGCACATCTGGCTATTGATCAGTTGTTTTTTGACATTGGCATACATTGTTCAGAATTTTGTTACATCTAATCTAGAGATAACGTCGAGAAAGGGAATCCGCAAGAAGGCTAGATTCTTTGACTTTTACAATATTGTTGTCTTTGCCGTGGTACCGGTTGGTTTGGCCAGTTTCGTTACTATGATTGGATTATTACGCTCGCTACTACTTTTGCGCATGGACATTGACCAATCCTTACAGTCATGAAGTAACATTACCTACCTATCTACCCAGCTACCTATATACTTATTTATTTATTTTGTTATTTTCTGTAATCGTTAATATATTTATTTAATTATTTATTTATCAGTGCTTATTTTTTAGGGTTATTAGATCACTTTTTATACACACATACACATATATTTTTTTGATGTGAATTTTTTTTCGAGAAGATTGCATACAATCCAGTATAAATAAAGAAAATCCATCGTAGTTTTTTTTTTCAATTTTTTCCCTTTCTTTTTCTTCTTCTTTAATCAAAAAGTTTACGGGAATATTTGCCACGACGAGATAATGTAAAATAGTCAAGTTATACTCGTTGCCATTTATAAAAAATAAATGTATTTTTCATTCCCAAGAATATCTTTAGATTGTCCCTCATAGGAAGTTTGAAATTTAGAATTACAATGAATTTTGAATGTCGATTTTATTAGGGGATACATTTTTTTTCAACTCTTATATAAGCGTAGCCTTCGTTTCGATAGAATGTGTATGTATGAGCCGGTTCATAAACATACTCTCTCTCATTCATTCATCTATGATCTAGTATCGAATTACGCCTACCCATGGGGTCTACACTATGCTTGTTGCATTCTTTTTTTGATCTTTTGAGTATAATGAAATACTATACTTATATTATCTTATATTATATATAATCTCTCATCTTTTTTTGTATTTATAGCATTACCAAAAGAAAAGCATCTTCCCTTCGTCTTAATAATTTACAATTGATGTTTTTTAAAATTTTTTTTCATGTGCTTGCTTGTAGCAGATGTTGATTTAAACCTGTTTATCTGTATTTGTTGAAACCAATATCAGTAGCTTTTTCTCTGAAACATTGACGACACAAGTCCAAACCGTATTTTCTGATTAAACCAGAGTGGGAAGAACAATGTCTACATTGTCTTGAACCTTTACCGAAGTTTCTTGGGTGGGAGAACCAAACGTTTTCGTGAGCCATCTTGAATCCTAAAATGAAAAAAATATATGTTAGCATTTCAAATCTTGAATAATGACAATAGAAGGAGAGACTTATGAGACCCGTGATTCCTCATTACTGGTTACTTTTAAACGGGACTTGTCAAATGATCATCTTGTATATCTGTCTTGCTGGTTGTTTTATAATGTGTATCTGTCTTGCTTTGAAAGTTTTTCATTCTAGTCATGGATGGAAATGTTCCTCTGAATCTTTATAACCCCTTTGTATAATATCAATAAATCACTCCATATAGTTCTCTTTCAATAAATGATATCGTCTCTGTTTCCGTCTCCGTCTCTTCTATCTCTTGATGTATATATCGTCACATACTAATTTAACGTTGTGTATGGTGTTTATTGTACAACTAGTAAACTGATTTTCCAATCTGAATTTTTTTTTTCTCCTACCAATACCTGTCTCACTCTCTCACTCTCTCACAGTACACTCTCACTCACGTAGGCGTGCGCACCATACGTTGATGGCAAAAAGCATTACGCTGAGAGTTGTGCACAGAAGAAAAAAAAAGACGAAAAAAATAATATTTGCCAACAGAGAACCACGTGATTAGGGTTTGTGAACCCTAGACTAACACACGTGTCAGAGATCTAAAAAGTCTTCTCTCGTCTGAACTCATCTCAAAAGTTTAGCTTACCAAAAATTTTAGTATCAGAATCAGGATCAAGGGCTTAGACAAACGCAAAGGGTTACTACACACACGCACATAAAAAGAAGGCATTCATAGATCAACCATGTCTCATAGAAACACCCTAAAGCACGATCACAAACCGTTCAAGTCCAAACATGCAACAAAGGGACAAATCAAGGCAAGAATCAAGGGGAAAGTGGAGAAATCATCCCAATCGGGACCAAAGAATAAAGTTGTATCCAAATTAGAAAGAAAGAACTTATCTAAACAACAAAGAGATAGTAAGGTGTTAGAAACCAAGTTAACAAGAAAACTATTTGAGGGGAATTCTGGAGCTGAGAAGATTGTATGTATAATATCATTGACGAATGATATTTCACCCGTTGCCATTGCTCAGCAATTGTTCAATCAAGATGGCAGCGAGTTTAGCTTTGAATACCCTTCGGTCACCAACATTAATATTGCCAAATTCAAAACCAACTTGAAGGTGATAATTCCTAACCAGGACAACATGTTGAATATATTGGATGCCGCAAGAGTGTCGGATTTTGTTGTGTTTGGTATTTCAGCAACCCAAGAAATCGATCCTACATATGGAGAAACTATATTAAGAGCCTTGATTGAGCAAGGTATATCTACAACAATCGGTGTGCTCCCAAACATTGTTACGGCGTACCCGAAACGTAATTTGCAATTGGATATTAAACAATCCTTACAATCTTATTTCAAACATTTCTTCCCTGCCGATGGGGAAAAATTATACCTGTTGGAAATCGATTCCGATAACTCAAACTGTTTACGAACCATCTGTCAGAAATTCCCACAACTGATAACCTGGAGAGATTCTAGAGGATGGATAGTCGCCGATACATTGAGCACAGATGGAGAACACATTGTCGTTGAAGGTACCGTGAGAGGTGTGGGGTTCAATGTTAACCGATTGGTGCATATCCCAGGATTTGGTGATTATCAGTTAGATAAAATGGAAAAGATTTCTAAAAGAAGCAAGCATCAAGGCATGGATGTGGATGATGATGTCAATCAATCTTTCAAACCTAATGAGAATCAAGAGACTTTGGAGGAATTGAACCCAGAAGAAGTCGAAATGGAAGATATTGAAGATGACGAAGAAAGCTTTTGGGATAATGGATTGGGAGTGAGATCAGAAGGCAAAATTTATTTTGATGATGACGGTAACAAAAAGAGACCTAGTAGAAGATTGGTACCTAAGGGGACTTCTGAATATCAAGGAAGATGGTTCGTTGATGATGTATTAGATGAAAATGCCTCTGATTTAGAAGAACAAATTGATAGTGGTGATGAGGGTGCCACTGCTGATAACGTCCAAGAAGATGCAATGGTTGATGGTGATGATAATAATGATAATGATAACGGCACTGAGTATGCTGCTTCAGAAATGCACATTGACTTGTCGCCGGAAGAAGAAGAAAGACAATTACAGGAATTCAGATCATTAGAAAAGGATGACTTGGAGTTCCCTGATGAAATGGAATTACTTCCAAGTGAGTCTGCCAAAGAACGTTTGAGCGCATACAGAGGTGTGAAATCATTAGCCAACTGTGATTGGGATTATGACGAATACGATCCAGAAGCACCTTCCGTGTTGAGTAGATTACTTAAAATTTCCAATTATAAAGCCACCAAGAATAAACTATGCAAGAACTTTATCAAGGAAGCTGAGATCACCACAGGTAACAGAGTCAGATTATTTATTAAAGCACCAGTTTTCATTCTTGAAAAAGTCAACCCAAATGTGTTACCATTTGCCATTTATGAATTGTTAGAACATGAGCATAAATTGGCTGTGTGTAACTTTTCATTTGAAAGTTGGGAAGACTATGAGAAACCAATTCCAAATAAGGAACAAATGATTGTGCAATATGGACCAAGAAGACAAATTATCCAACCGTTATTCAATCAAGCATCTAACAACCCCAACAACGTTCATAAACTGGAGAATTTTGCACACTTGGGAAATACATACATCGCCACGGCTTTGGCTCCAGTCTTGTTTACCAACTCACCAGCATTATACTTCAAACCTGGTGCCACTCCAGGGTCTATTGAGTTTGTTGGTAAGGGTTCATTCTTAGGCTCTGACCACAC
>JAKTVF010000144.1:0-30522 GCA_030557055.1 Candida tetrigidarum
CCCCCTCCCACCAGAAACGAATATTGTTTATTCCCAAAGACTAAGAACTCTTCCGATAATTATAAAACTTGAATGACACTAACCTGTGAGATGAGAAAGGGATGAGAATAGGAAAACAAAGGGTATAGAAAGAGTCTAGATCATGAGAGGGGTAGGTTCAAATAAAATAAAATAAAGTGATAGTTTTTTTTTTTTTTCTTCTCTTTATGTAATTAGCCTCGCCCTATCAAAAAAAATAAATTATAATAAAATAAAGTTAACACAATGTACATTTGACTATTGTATAAAGTGTATAAGCATACTTTGTTTTCTTCGTTGCTCCAGATGATAAAAAAAAATGTGGAGTAGAATTCCCATTTCCCCTTATTACAGTTGTTAATAACCATAGGTGGCAATATAACCGCTATAATTCCAATCTCCACCTTTTCCCTCTAATATTTTAGAAAAACTACGTAATGGTTATCATACTTTTTTTTTTCCTTTTTTTTTTTTTTAAAGCACAGTACAGTACAGTACAGCACACCAAAAAGTAATACAATGCAATAGACAATTGTAGACTTGGTAGAAGTGATTCTAATACAGTTTTACTTGGATCATGTAAAATCAAACAAAGAATAGGTCCATAACTGGAATCTCAACTTTTTGCTTTTAAAGTTTACGAAAAAGTTCAAATCATGTATATATATGTATATACAAAAAAAAAAAAAAATAAATTAAACTTCTGCTTGTTATCAACCGTCACTTGATTAATCTGCAACGTTTCTGTGTAACCCTCTATGACAAATAGAAGGCTGTCGCTTTGAGTTTTTAGTTTTGCACTAATTTCATGTTGGATTTGTTGTATTTTATATTCATTGTTCTAACAAATTAAAGGTAATAATATTCATAATAGACAGGACAAAACAAAATAAAAAAATAAAGTGGGAAAAGCAAATCCAATTGTAGCACAAGGAGATAATAAAAAAAAAATATATTGCGCAGCTTAATTTTCTCATTGAGATTGCGGTTTTGAAAGAAAACTGATGTGTTGATGTGTGCCAAGGATCTCATGTGAGACCCAGAGAGAAGATCTTTACAAAACAAATTTATTGCCGATGGAGTGTGCCCATGCTGGGTTTGCTGTCATTAAATGCCGCATTTTGCATGGTTGATTTGGTTTGAAATTTCCGATGGTGGGGATTTTTTGTTGCCGGGACTTGCTATTTAGGGGAATGTACATTTTATATCCTCTTGTCAATTTGTGTTGGTCAAAACTAAATTCCTCCGTCTCAGAGAATCTGGGGAAGTTGTACACACCGTGTAGATTGAAGTCATCACAACCCAACACAATACAATACGACACAACAGACCAGAACAAGAACTCAACTCATTCAGAACTCAACAGAATAGAATAGAATAAGGCTAGACTGTGATAATAATAATAGGAGTAAATAAAGTAGTAAAAATGTCACAAGTACACGACCCTCCTATTGTTTTACATTTGTCATTATGTATTTTGCTTTTTATTTTGTTTGTTGTCCCGTTTCTTTTCCTTTGTGTAGAAAGAGACAAAATTTCAGTTTAATGATACAAACCAAAAAGCAATAATATTTTAAGTGCCATAATACACTACTAATTACACAAACACAATATCAACAAAAAAAATTTTTTTTTTTTTTTCTAAATACTTTTTTTTTTTTTTTTTTTTTTTGTTTTATTATAATGTACTGTATAAGAAGGAACATTATCCCTTATTTATTAAATAATCACGAGGAAATTATTTCAAAAAGAGATCCACCATCAATATAATCACCGTGTCTATCATCCCCGTTCATCATATTACTCCTATCCACCTACCAACATCTCCACCACCTCGAGAAAAAAAAAATATACTCATATATATATATATATCTTTTAGGGAGTTCCGTGTATATAGTTCTCCATTTCATTTTCCATTTTCCATTTTCCATTTTTTTGTTCCTTTTTCATTTTCATTAATTATATATATATACTTATATATATAAACAAGTGTCATAATTTTTTTTTTGTGTCTCAGATGTCACATCAGTCACCTTCCATCAATAAGGGATCATTGTCGAATCTCAAGAAAGAAAGGAAAACACGACGAACACATAAGAATTCACGCGACGGTTGTCCAAATTGTAAGGCCAAGAGAATAAAGTGTTCAGAAGAACTACCGTCTTGTCATAATTGTGTCAAAAAGAACTACCGATGTGGGTATCTAGATTTCCCAGCAGAAAAGTTGGAAATGATAAGGCAGAAGAACAACAAACGACTGTCAAGTAGTGGCAACAGGAGTGCCATCAATAATAACAACAACAACGCCGTCCCAAATGACAACCTACTGGTAGGAAGTCAGGCTCAACCTTCCTCATCATCCAACTTTGGCCATGGTTACCAAACTCCACAACAAGATCAACACTACAACAACACTCCGCCGATTCCGTTGAATACTGATAACATAAATGGTCCACAGGGATCGTCGTTTCCATATAATTCTACCCAACAATTCTATCTCAGCGATCAAAACCCGATATTATCAGGAGACGCTCGTAATATGGGATCATCAGCACGGGCAAATTCGTCATCATCATCAAATTATATCCCTAATCCACAAGAATCCCTCCAATCGTCACTGAATTCCGAATCACCAAACAATCTAAGTCAAATAATTCCCAACTACATTCCTGTCCCAATACCCAATGAAGATCTCTCTGTAACTCCTCCAGATATCTTTCAAGCCATTTCCCACGACAAAATCCAGTATTATGTCGAGCTTCCATCTACAGCTGATGATTTAAGAACAGCACTTTACAAAGATTCAATTCGAAAAATATCACATGTACGTAATGATTTTGATTTACCCACTTTTTCATCAGATTCATCATATGAGAATCAACCAGATTCGAATTCTCTTCTTCAACAACACCAACAAAAACAACAAATGCCTCCACCACCACCCGCGCAACAACAACAGCAACTACAACAGCAGCAGCAGCAGCAAAACTTCAACAACAATTACAGAGACAGTGTTGGTTCTGATGCAGGTGCAGGTGCCGGTGCTATTGTGGCAAGTGACGCACCATTGCATCAACCTGGAGATTTCGATTTTGGTTATGAAAGTCAATCTAGTGACGATTTTTCCTCTACTCGTGCCGTATTTGCCGAGCATTTCGGTATAGTTATTCCTAAATCAGATCAAATCGACCAACTGGTCGTCGCACAAGTGACATACCAGACTAAAATCGGTCGACCTTTCGCGAATGCCATCAAATCTCCAATTTCATTTACTATGATAAAATATCCTAAAGAATACTTGAACACAACAGTCAATGATTATTTTAACAGGAATGAAAAATTGCTTGATTCTTCTTTGATAAAACCTAAAAATAATTGGACTATGGAGGATAATAAATTGGTTTGGAGCTCGATATTCAGTGGTGCCATTGGTCGTCCTTTCCCAAATTTTTCATTTTTTATAGATAGAGGTTTAAATGTGATTTTAAAAGTGTGTAATCGATCACTTGCATCGGTTACTAGTGACACGTGTTTTACCAAGGAGACGTTTGACGTGTTGGTGAAAAAATCATACTCATCGTATGGCAGATTAATCAAGGACATCAGAGAATCAATTGGTCAATATATCGAGAGCAGTACCATTTTATCATGGTTTTCCGGTTGGTCGTTATTTATCCATAGTAATAGTACAGCAAAAGTGGCCAACTTGATACTAACGGGATCCATATCGTTATTGAGGAACTGTTTAAACGATTACAAGAAAATTTCAGACATTCATCCCACAATTGCATTTATCATGAGAGTTGTACGACTCAACACCTTGTGTGCTAGTATTCCAGATTACAGATTTGATGTTATTGAGGAATTATATGACGATATTGTTAAGTACAGGAAATTTGTGATTTACAACCAAAATTTGACAACCAAGAACAATGGGTATATTTTGAAAACATTTGTGGATTTAGAAAATTTCTTAGAAGACTTGATTCACAACAAATACCCAAGAATAAAAGCACTAGATGAAGCCTATAAAAAGAAACACAACTTGCCACTCGATGGTGGGATCGAGTTTGTTTCCCCCGATGAGATTTTCTCCATCGTCGTTGATTGGTTCAACATTGTCCCGAGCCACGCGTTGTCCGTTGGTAAATCCATGACTCCACTTAAGAGAGGCTTTTATCTTTTCTTTAACGCAATTGGTGTGACTTTGGCTGCGATTTTCCCACATATGAGAAGTGTTTTTTTGATTGACCCATGGAATGTTGTTTTCCCAAGAACTGATTTTGACAATGAATTATATGAATTTACTCCCGAAGAAGTCGAGAATGAGGGACAGTTTGAATATTTGTCACAATTAACAAAAAAATTGCTTCGTATCATAAACTTCTTTTTGAATAGAAGACTCCTTATTTACAACCTAGTCAGTAAGACGGTTATCTTGGAACCTAATGAAACATACCTTGAGAAATGTGAACATATTGATGGTTACCAGAACGTGATCCATATCAAACCAACCAAGGTGAAATTGGATGAGGTCCCAGTAGACGATTTTTCAATCAACAACATTATCAACGTGTACAACTATCCAATGATTGATCTGAAGTACCAAAAGTATAAGAAATTCAAGAGCATAATTGCTACTGAAAACCATGACCAAAAGTTAAGGATTCAAGAGTTGAAAGAAAAATTCGAAAATAAAAATAGCGTTAATGGTATCAACAACGGTAACGATAAAGAATCAGTTAATCAACTTCATAATGATGATTTTAATTTCAAAACCGGGATGTTTGTGTATGATTTTAACATCAAGCCTTTGCTTCAGGAGATGAACAACGACAATACTGAAAATAGAGCAATCAGTATTGACGACATGAAGAAAGAACTTGAAAACTTTGAAAAATCACAAAAAGAAGTTGGAAAATGTGTTTAATCTTCCTTGTATTTTTTTTTATTGCTAATATTTAGTAATTAGGAATTTAGTAATTTATTTATTTATTTATTTAACGAGAATGTAATATATATTTATTTAACAATTCAGGGGAATCAATATAATTATACGTCAAGTCATATGGTTTTCGGATATCTAGTTCTTATTTGGGTTGTTTTTCAGGTTCAGGTTCAGCTGTCAGGTCCTTCTTATCAGTTCCTTCTTTCAGGTCTTTTTTATCAGTCCCTTCTTTCAGGTCTTTTTTATCAGTCCCTTCTTTCAGGTCTTCTTTATCAGTTCCTTTTTTCAGGTCTTTTTTAGATTTATTTTTCAGTCTTGTGTTATTGTTGTTTCCTCTCCGTGCTCTTTTGGTTGTCACAACTTTATTTAAACCTCGGGGCTCCTCGCCATTCTTTTCTCTTTCGTTATAATCCTTGATGAATTTTTCAGCATCTTCTAAAACCCCATTAATAAATTGACTATATCGACCACGCCAAGCATGAATGGGATGGTCGGGAAAATCTACCCACAAATTCCTGAAGGTTGTGTACACAGGCTTATGCTTAATCACTCTGCTGCACATAATAAAATCTTCTTCAGGGGTAAACTTGGTCTTAACAGTGCCTCCCATATCTTTTACAAGGACCTTTATTTTGTTCTTGTTTGCATCTAACACAAGTTTATCTTTATCATCGGTCTTGTAGACATACACCAATTTAGGTGCCAAAAATTTAGTGTAACGCGATCTAATTGAATAACAAGTATGCTGCTCGAGACCAGGACGCGCTGCCAATTCCTCGAAAAGGCAATGGGAAGTTCTCCATTTTGGCTTATGTCTAACACCGTCAAGAATAATTTCATCTTCTTCTGGAGTAAATTCGTTTGGGGTCAGCCTTTTATCCTTCGTTTCTGGTTCCGAATCTGATGGCTTTGAGTCTGTTGTATCCGCGCCAGCAGAAAGTTTTGGTTCTTGTTTTTGTTGTGGTTGTGGTTCTTGAAATTGTTGCTCTTGTTGTTGTGGTTGTTGTTGCAATTGTTGTAATTGTTGTAATTGCTCTTCTTGTTGTTGTTGTAATTGCTCTTCTTGTTGTTGTTGTAATTGTTCTTCTAAAGTTTCTTGTTGTTGATCTCTTAAATTTTGTTCTTGTTGTTGTAAGTGTTGTTGTAATTGTTGTTGTTGTTGTGGATATGATTGGGGGATATCAACTGCAGATGAACTTGCTCCTCCAACAAGTTCAGGGTCAATGTACTCTCTTATAATGTCAGATTCTTTGTTAATATAATCACCCAATTCAATCACTGAACCAAGCTCAACAGAGTCCTTGATAAAGTCCAAGCTGAACATTTCATGTTTCCCCAAGGCAAACACGTCATTGCTGGGTGAATCCACAACGAGACCACCGTGATCAATTATCAACTTACAATAATCATTTCTGCATGGTTCCTTCGGTGGAATATAGAAGATAAATCCTTTACCTTGCGAGTCAGTAAATATTTGTGGAGGTTTATCTTGTTCCAATCTTGATCGTTTTGAAGTATCCTCGTGATTGGTTTGCGCGTCTTGTGCATGAGTCGCTTCAAATTGTGCTTTTCTCTTCATTTGATTTTGTTGTTGCTCTTGAACAGCAATGTGTTCTTCAGCTGAGACATTACCTTCTGATAATGTATGATGTTGACCGTCGTTGCTAGAATGGTAAGATAAATCCATCTTGTTGGATGCAAAAAAATACGAAAGAAAAAAATAAAAATATGATTGTTATCGAAACTAATGAACAGTGAGTATAGTTAACTATGGATGTTTGGATGTGGTGAGTTTTGTTTTGGTTTTGATGTTTTTTTTTTTGTTTTTTTTGTACTTTAGTGAGAGATTTTAAATTTGACGAAACAAAGGGAATACAAAAAAAAATTAACCCACCTCTAAATTAACACGTGAATTGTTCAATTTCACACGACTAATCACACCGAGGTTGTTAATAAATTGTTAAAGCAATTTATCTATTCTCAAATGAAATAGTTGACAATCCAACTACAGGGATAAATATACCACAAAAATGTTTATCTCACATAGTGCTAATGGCTTATCAAGCATTCTTCAAAAAATGTATCGGTTTTAAGTCAAGATTAATTGAGGTAGTGCTTGGCCATCCAGATACCATTGAGGTAAACTAAAAACACAGTTAGCGGCCAAAAGGCGAGTCTTTTTTTTTTCTTTTGGTCCACCTCGCTATTGCTTTCTCGTTGTTGGTGCGTAGGGAAACGGTAATAGAAGGCCGAAAAAAAAATTAAAAAATGCATGAGTTGGCGGGTACAATTTAGGAGAAACAAAACAAAACCGAAAAAAACAAAACCAAACTTAAAAAAAAAAAAAAAAAAAAAAAAAGTAAAAAGCAAAAAGGAAAAAAAAAAATAAATTATTGAGAAAAATTTATGATATTGATTCTTCTTCTAGAAAATAAAAAAATACTTATCTACTATTCCTTTTTTTTTTTGGGTTTGTTTTCCCTCCAACTATTTAATCCTTCCTATAAGGTCCATACATATTCCGTTTTACATGATAGAGACAGATCATAGCTAAACATTAACACTATTACCATTGTCATTACTATTACTAATACTATTTGCTTCTTTGCAAGATCTAAAAACTTTTAATTTCGTCCTTCCCATTTATTTTTTTTTTTGACCTAATACACAGATTAGGCGGGAACGGGCTTCCATAAATTCATATCAAACCCATAACAAGAGAAATCACAGTACTACACAATAGTCCCTCTGCTGTCCATACGCCAATCCATAGAGATGCTAAAAAATGATAACCACAAACTAGAGGAACAACACAATGATTTCTCGGATATCGTCCAAGGAGAAGACTTGGAGTTTCGTCAATCAGATGAACATACTTTCCCCATAATGCACAAGATAGAGACTTTAGGAGACATAACGCCTCCATCAATACTATCACGACTCTCGAGCAATCAACTCATTACAATAGCAGGTGCAGCGTCTGGTTTTTTAGCTGGTGTCGTTGTGTGCCCGCTTGATGTGGTGAAAACAAGATTACAAGCACAAGGAACTTTGGGCAAAAATTTAAAGTATCATGGGTTTTTAAACACTTTCAAAACCATTCTTCGAGAAGATGGTATCAAAGGATTATACAGGGGATTGATACCGACTGTGATTGGGTATTTACCTACATGGACAATATATTTCACCGTTTATGAACGAGCAAAACGGTTTTATCCAAATTTCTTGGGCCAATACGATATCCACAATCCCTCGGTGATACATTTCTGCTCTGCATTGACCGCGGGGATGACGAGTTCCATAGCAGTTAATCCTATCTGGGTGGTCAAAACGCGGTTGATGGTGCAAAGTGGGAAGGGGGAAAAGAATGGGGAGTATTATAAAGGCACCATCGATGCGATAAGAAAGATGTACAAGAGTGAAGGTATCCGGGTATTTTACAGTGGGTTGATACCTTCGTTGTTTGGTTTGTTGCATGTGGGGATCCATTTCCCTGTTTATGAGAAATTAAAAGGTATACTCCATTGTAATTTGAATTCCAATAACCAAGGATCAACTTTAAATTTGTGGAGACTAATAG
Organism: Candida tetrigidarum; assembly: GCA_030557055.1. Taxonomy (NCBI): domain Eukaryota; kingdom Fungi; phylum Ascomycota; class Pichiomycetes; order Serinales; family Debaryomycetaceae; genus Candida; species Candida tetrigidarum. The sequence continues at coordinate 8,547 of JAKTVF010000144.1, forward strand.
CAGCTTCATCAATTTCTAAAATGATTGCAAGTACAATTACATACCCACATGAGATATTAAGAACCAGAATGCAGTTACGTCACGAGAAAGGAAAATCCAAGTCATTATTGAAGACAATTTCATCGATTTTCCATAACGAAGGATTAAGAGGATTTTACGCCGGATACTTTACAAATTTAGCAAGAACTGTTCCCGCTAGTGCGGTAACATTAGTTAGCTTTGAATATTTCAAAACATATTTATTAGAAATGAGTGGGAAACTAAATAAAAAATTCACAAAATGAGTTTTTTTTTATTGTGTAATTCTTAGTCCATATTTAGCATTTATCATTTTTATCATTTTTATTTCTTTATTTATTCATTCATTCAAATATATTTATAGAATTAATACTTCTTAGATTAGTAATTGTAGTTGGTTATTTCTTGATGGTTCAGATTATGTTACATCTATACGTACATAATTGAAAACATACGGGAGCACAAAAAAGAAAAAAAAAAGAATTAACCAGAAAAAGGCAAAACAATCCAATTTAAAAAAAGAAAAAATTGGCGATCAACGAATTCTGACTTAAAATTTTCAACAAGACAAAACAAAACAAACCTCACCAGAGTTTGCATTGTGGCCATGAAATTGTCGTTAATAACGTTACTAGGTTTGCTTTGCACCAGAGTAAGGTGTGAAGCGGTATCTAATGCCGACCCCAAGCCAGCAGAGATTCCAAAGGGTGATTCGGCTGAGGAATCAACAGGGTCGCAATCAAAGATTGATTACCCCGACCCAATATCATTACAAGAATTTGACAGACTCACGAGTGAAAAATTGGTGCTTGTCGAGTTTTTCTCTCCATACTGTCACCATTGTAAAGAATTTGCGCCAACATGGAAAGAGGCTTACTTGAAATTTAAAGAGCACCACTCGGAGTACAACATCGAAATGAGGCAGGTTAATTGCGTGGAAAGCGGGGACTTATGTGAACGTGAGCATATAGATTACTATCCAAATCTTCAATTATATGCTCCAGCAACAGATAAGAATGGCAAGAAAAGCGGAAAGCTGAAGAACATTGATGCCTTCCCAAGAAATCTCGATAGAACTGTCGAAACGATCATCAAGTATTTGAAAGAGTCTTATGCGGGGTATGATTCCGGAGCTATAGGTTTGCCTAGTTCTTCTAAAATGCTAGATGTGGACTCGATATTGAAGATTATTGATGGGGATATCGAAACACCGATGTTTGTAGCATTTTTCCCTGCTACTGCGAACCAATGGGAAAGTGTTGAGAACAAAGGGAAGTTGTCATTTACAAATTGTCCAGAGTGTATCCCCGACAAACGAATCTGGGATAGATTATCAAACCAAATCCTTTCAATTTCGGATACCGGTCATTTTATGTGTCGTGACCATGAATCGATCTGTGAAAAGTTACAAGTGGGAACCAGTAATTATGCACAATTTATAATGTTTATGCCCAGATCTGTAGGACTTGTCAGATTTGACTATGAAGGTTTCCCTGAAGTTGAAGATATGAAGGCATGGGTTAATAAATTATTCAAAAATACAAGATATGATATAGTGTCTGCACGAGGTGTCACGGAAGTTATGGAATTTACCAAAGTGTTGTCACACGAGCCAATTGCGCATTTTTATCCGTTGAAAAGCAAGATCACTGTATTATTCTACTATGACGTTGATAAAGTTACACCAGAAGATGAAAGAATATTACCTCATTTGGTGAAAATGTTGCAAGGATCTCCCTTCAATGTCGAGTTGCACAAGGCTAAGCATAAGCGAATTGAAGAAAATGTTGTAACCATGGGTCAAAGTTTGATTGATTACATAAATTACGATGAGAATGACAAATATGAGCTTGACAAGGCATTACTAATAGCAACTACTTTAACCTCGAAGCCAACAATCTTTGTATTCAAGGACAACTCAGTGATTGCTGATGTGTATCAAAACTTTGCACCTGAAGATATGAGAGACCACGATAAAATCCAACGATTCATCGATCAGATTCAATACCCGTTATACGGAGAGTTAACCCCACAATTGACTCAGCATTACTTCAACAAGGACATTAATTACAGGGATTATAAAGTTGTGGTGTTATTTATTGATATGGAGAACATGCCCGACGCAGACAAACAATTGTACAACTTGTCCCTCATGGCTCATGAATATCACTATTTGAGACAACGGTACCACTTTGACCAGATGATGCAAAGCAGAAAAGAAAAAATTGACATAGTCCAGAAATTAAAGGATCAAGGTGCCGAGGTGGTTGATGTATTGAAAGAAATGAGACGAGAAATACCCCATTTGTGGAACACTAATGACCATGTATTATTTACCTTTATTGACAAAGCAAAGGCAAACAAGGACTCCCGGTGGGTAAGAGGCTGGAATCTCAATCCACGCAAGTATGACGTTGGTGATATGGTTATATTATCGAAAGATGGTAAATACTACACAGATACAAACATTGAAGGTGCAAAATTGGTCAATAATCCAAAGGAGATGAAAAAAATGTTGTTATCATTTTTAACCAAGGATAACCAAGTACAACTCAAGTTGCTTTCCACACCATATGGTGGAATTATGCTGTTTATGGATTATGTACATCAATATGGGTTCTTGGGTTACCTTGGGCTCTTTGTTTCCATATATGTTGTGGTTTCTGTATTGCTCAAGTTAAGGAGACTTAGAAGAAAAGGAGGAGCAGGTTCATCATCGTCATCGTCATCACTTTCTGCAGGATTAATTGGAAATTTTGAACCTAAGAAGGATTAAGAACTTGTAATTGTTTAGCCTCCACTTCAATAGATTTTTTATAACTATTATGTAATGATTTAATAACAAAATTCTTACCAGGGACACCACTAACCTCACTATAAGGGGGTATGACCATTTTCTCTGGAATTATGGTTCCTTTTCTTACCAAACAACAATCATAAATTACACTATGTGGTTGAAGAACACAATCATCTTCTATAATAACTCGGTTGCCAATGCTTGCCGACTTAACTTTGGCATTCCGGCCAATTATAACGTATCCTCCAATAGTAGATTTCTCCAAAGATGCAACTATTTCAGCACCTGGATAGATATAGCAGTATTGGCCAAATGATAAAGTGTATTTGGACTCCACAACTATGGACACGTCTGAGTTAATTGTGACATTCCCACCAATGGTGATATTGTCTGAACCTATAATTTGAGCGTTTCTGGAGATCCTATTTCCTGTTGATGTTTCTATCCAATCCGTCATCTAATTTTCTGCATCTCACTCTATATATCTTTAGGAACACGCGTTTGGTTTTTTTTTTTTTATTTTTTTTTTTTTCGTTGTGTTATTTTTCATTTTTGTTTTAGTGCGTGTTTTATTTTTTAAAGAAAAAAAAGTTTCTCCGATGCCTGGCTAGTTGATGATGTAAGCCAGCATCTTAACTGGTGGATGATTACGTATTAGGTGTTTTGTACTGAATACATGAAACAGTGGTGTTTAAATGATCTAGAACATTTTTATATAATCTCTCCTTGTCTCTCTTACTTGATACAAATAAAAGAACTTAATTCAGAGCAATTTGCTAGTTGACAAACCAGCAGAGAGAATTTGTTACTAACCTCGTGGGGTGAACAAGCATTTCGTCTTTGAACAATGCAGAATTCATTTTTTGTTTGGCGTCTTTTTTTTCTTTTGTCAATCGTGTATTTCAATCCGATCTTGAACGTGTTGTGTCCTAATTTGTATTCCAAAAATAGAAGAAATAATTACACAAACAAGGATAAATCTGACCTCGTTCTTAGTTTCTTTCTCTCTTCTCTTTCTCGAGGTACTTGCGTGTTCACTTTTTTTTTTTCTCTCTCTTTTGTTTGTGTTTATAAACGTATAAACAAAACAAGATCCTTTTTTTTTTTTCAAAAAAATTTTTTATTTTATTTTATATATCTCTTCTTTTCGTTTCCTTTTTATTTTCCTTTTTTATTTTTATTTTTGCTCTTTGACAAAATATTCATTCAAACATGGCTACCGACAAATTATTTAGAATCCAATGTGGTTATCAAAACTACGACTGGGGTAAAATTGGTTCATCCTCAGCAGTTGCACAATTTGCTCACAACTCAGATCCTTCAATTACTATAGATGAAAGCAAACCATACGCTGAATTATGGATGGGTACTCACCCATCTGTTCCATCCAAGGCTGTTGATTTGGGTAACCAAACTTTAAGAGACTTGGTCAATGCTAATCCAAAACAATACCTCGGCGACTCCATTATCAAAAAATTTGGTGACTCCAAGGGATTACCATTCTTATTCAAGGTTTTATCCATTGAAAAAGTCTTGAGTATTCAAGCTCACCCAGACAAAGAATTGGGTGCTATCTTACATGCCCAAGACCCAAAGAACTACCCTGATGACAACCATAAACCAGAGATGGCTATTGCCATTACTGAATTTGAAGCTTTCTGTGGGTTTAAACCATTGGACCAATTGGCCAGAAGTTTGACCACTATCCCAGAATTGAACTCAGTCATCGGTCAAGAATTGGTCAACGAGTTTGTTAGCGAAGTTAAATTTGGTGCTGAACCTGGCACAGAAGAAGATAAGAACAATAAGAAATTGTTGCAAAAAGTGTTTGGTAAATTGATGAATACCGACCACGAAGTCTTGACTCAAAAGGCTACTGATTTAGTTGTTAGAACTGAAAAAGAACCAGAACTTTTCCAAGAAATTGACCCAAGATTACCGGCTTTGGTCCACAGATTACACAGTCAATTCCCTAGTGATGTTGGTTTGTTTTGTGGTTGTCTTTTATTGAACCACGTGCACTTGACTCCGGGTGAGGCTATGTTCTTACAAGCCAAAGAACCACATGCCTATATTACCGGTGATATAATCGAATGTATGGCTGCTTCCGATAATGTTGTCAGAGCTGGTTTCACACCTAAATTCAAAGATGTCGAAAACTTAGTTCAAATGTTGACCTATTCCTGTGTCTCAATTGAAAAACAAAAAATGCCATTGCAAGACTTCCCAAGATCTAAAGGTGATGCTGTCAGATCAGTATTGTACGATCCTCCAATTGAGGAATTCGCTGTTTTGCAAACCATCTTTGACAAAACCAAAGGTGGTAAGCAAACTATGGAGGCTATTGACGGTCCTTCCATCATCATTGGTACCCACGGTAATGGTTCTGTTCAAATCAAAGGTGATGCTTCCACTAGACAAAAATTAGATACTGGTTATGTTTTCTTTGTCGCTCCAGGTGTTGCAATTGACTTAATTGCCGATGAAAACCAACAACAAGATTTCACAACTTATAGAGCTTTCGTTGAAGCATAAAGTATCGCTGAAGTATTTTAGGGTATGTATTCACTATATAACAAAAAAAAAGAAAAACATAATAATAATAATAATAGATAATTAAATATACTGTGACACTTGTAATTTATAAAACCCCGTCTACATGTGAAACACGGGAATATGTTTTGCAACGATTTGAATAGGGGAGAAACAAAAACAATTAAAAAAGAAAAGTAACTAAAACAAAAAGAAAAAAGAAGAGACCAGCAAGGACTCTGAGGGAACAGGGAAAAAAAAAAAAATCGAACACCTTTTTTTAAAACAAACCCTCCACAAAATTAAAATTAAAAAGGGTGAGAGAGACAGGGGACTGCAATTGATCTAGTAAACATGTCTGAAGAAAAACCAACAAGGGTTCCGGAAACCGAAGAAGAAAGACAGGAAAGATTAGAAAAGCAACAGGCGGTAGATAGTCGTTCCGTGTATGTTGGTAACGTTGATTACCAAAGTACACCAGAACAATTGGAAGAATTCTTCCACGTGGTTGGAGTGATTGAACGTGTTACTATCTTGTTTGATAGATTCACTGGATTGCCTAAAGGTTATGCCTACATTGAATTTGAAACCGAGGACAGTGCTGCTAAGGCAATTGAAGAATTGGATGGTAAGGAGTTTAAAGGTAGGGCTTTGAGAATCAGCAAAAAGAGAACCAATTTGCCAGGATTCAGAAGAGGTGGAAGAGGAAGAGGTAGAGGTAGAGGCAGAGGTGGAAGAGGTGGTAGAGGTAGAGGTAGTGATTTGTAGTGCTTGTCCAATACATACACTTTACAATTGGCTTTTTTTTTTTATTGTTTTGACATTTCTATTGATTCTCTTTATTGTTAATTAATTGTTAGTGGGTGACGGGTTTAGATTGGTTTAAAATATGTAACTATATGCGACATTTATTTTTATTTTTGTCGTACTTAAAATGGTATGATGCGTTGCAAGGTCGGCTAAATCAACTGAAAAAAAAAATGAGAGTGAAAATGAAAATGACGCAAAAGCCGGTTCAATGAAGAAAACGGGTATATTCAGCGAAATCTGACTCTAAACTATGCTTGATGTTATATGTACATACTCACGCAGAATTGAGGAGGGCAGTGGTAGAAGAACGTGGGAAGGAGCCACAACGAAAACTAAAGGAGTCGTTTTTTGGGGGCGATTCAATACATAGAGCAGCATTAGCATATCTTTGTGTAAGGGGTACACCAGCTTTGTGTGTGAATATCGTTACTTGTATTGAATTATCAAACAGGATGGAAGACAAACCCTCTTGATTATAGTCTGTATATAGATGCTATGATTACTATTTCCAAACAAGTAGGCTGACGTCTCTTTTTGTGCAAAGAGACCATTGGATATTTACTAACTGATGAACATAGGCACATACAAACCCAATTGATTGTCTTTTCTTTTTTTTTTGTTGTCTATTTTAATTCGGTTCCTACTTCTAAGGGTGGGTTACTAATTTCATCTGTCCAAGGACCACTAAACTTTATATGAACCACACGTTTGCAAGGTCCTCGACGTAGGAATACATACATTCTTGTCCTTGTCTATTTGTATACAGCGAAAGAAAGAGAGAGAGAAAAAAGGACGTGAAAATGTATCACAATAACCCATTTTGCAACAAAATTGTCGATCTCTGTACTACATTACATTCTTACCACTTGAATGTTATCATACAACACATCCTAGCTGTTTAATTATAGAAGCACCAAAAAAACGAAAAGAATTAAAATTAAAATCACGTGAATTTAGATCGCCCCCTTAGACAAATGTCTCAGAAATTAGAAAGTTTATCTTAAACGATTACGTAAGGTGGATGCAAGGTAAACTTTTTTCTTTCTCCTATATAAATGATTACTTTTCGTGTGGCCAGTGACATCAAGTACAATAAACATTTTTCGTTTTTTTATATATATATAAATGTTTATGAGTTGAGATTAACTTAACTTCGAAGTACTCTCGTCATCCCGCTTTTTTTCATTCTCTTATCTGCATATTGGTGAGTTGTCATTCCTTTCTTTACCTTAGTTAGACGTTTTTAAAGTTTCTTGAAGAATTAAACAAAAAACAAAAAAAAAAAAAAAAGAGAGAAAAAGAAAAGACGCCAATGCTAATAACCCACTGGTTGTCTAAAACAAAAAAAAATAGACCAGGTTCTTTGGAGTAAGTTATGGTAGAGTAATTGATTGAAGTTTCGCAAATCGACCACTTGTTTATATTGTTCCTTGGAACATGATCCCTTGCTTCTTGTGTCAAATGGGACATGACAATGACACCAGTTGCGGAAATGCTGTAGTTTCTTCAAAATAAATTTTTCCTAGCAGCCACCACGGCCAATAGTTTTTATATTTTTACTTTATAAAAAAAAAAACTCTAAAATTGAAAATAAATAAAAAGCCAAAAAAAAAACAACCAAAGACAAAGCCAAAGACAACTAGTTATCGATTTACACTTTATCCCTACCAAAATTAAAAGAAAGTTTAGTGTGTATGAAGATTTACAACTCTTTTTAAACCCTAAAAACTTCTCCCCACATTCTCATGGTGTAGAGGATTTTTTGGGGGTTTGGGATCCCAATAAAATTTTATAATTTATTGTTCTTTGTAGTGAAGAAAATGTTTAAATGACTACTTATTAATTGCTTATTTAAACACATGGACATCCCCTTCTTTTTTCGCCGTCAGGTTTATTCATTTTTTGTTGTTTTTGTTTTTGTCCATGTTTTGAAAGTTATCTATTTTTTTATTACCCATTTTTTTTTTTTATTTTTAATTTTTATATTTTCATTTTTTATTTTGAAAATCCACATCTTTTTTTTCATACATTCTACTCCATGTGTTATTTACTACCCCATCACTAATGTCTAGAACAGATTTCAAGGTTATTAGAATAATTCGACATAAATGGAAACCTGCTGAACAAGATTTTTTTTTTTTGTTCTTTTAGAGGACGGTGTTAAAAGTTGGCAGCCGTTGGACTATTTGAAAACACGAGAACCAGCAATGGTAAAAAAATATATGGACAAACATAAAAAAGAGTTCCCCAAGAGGTAGCAGAGTTATAACTGATTTGAATAAAAACCAACTAAATGATATCCTCCTCCGTTCCCCCCCCCTCCTTCCCGTGTACATTAGTTATTGATTAATTTTACAATATATAAATATATAGAGATTGCAATATTTTTCAATTTGTTTAATAGTACGCCGCAATGACTTCCATATTAGGAAGTGTAATCACGTGTCTCATTCTGTTTCTCTCTCATCTCATTATTCTTTTTTTTTTTTTATTTTTTAATTTTTTTTTTTCGTTCTTTGATATCAATTCCTTTACCATTAATAACCTTTACATAACCCCCTATTATAAGACACAACTCATAAACCATGGTATCCGTTAGAAAGAGAAAGATGGCTCGTTCATCTGTGAAGAAAAACACAAGAAGAGTTAAGGATAGACAACGTAATATAAACGTCTATGCCAACCCTATCATTGCAGCAAATTGGGACAAATCATTGACTTTGAAACAAAATTATAAGAGATTAGGATTAAGAGCCAAATTAGGTACTAGTGCTGGTGGTGATGAACAAAAAGTAGTAAGTTTATCAGAAATCCAAGCAAAACGAGAGAAGAATAACAAAAACAACCAAGCTGTTCCAAGTATTGATGAGATTGAAAATTTGGATGACCCTTCACAAATTCCTGAAGGTGAAGCAAGATTGATTCGAGACCCAGAGACCAATGAAGTTATTAAAGTCATTTACGGTACTATGAAAGTGAATGACGACGGAAATAATGATGACGATGAAGGTGAGGGTACAGAAAAGATTAATGTTATCCAACAATTGGAAGAATATGCTCAACAGCATAGTAAGGTTAAAAAAGAAAGACATTTAAGTAGTAGAGAAAATGACTGGCTCAAGAGCTTGTATGAAAAATACGGAGATGATTTCGATAAAATGAAATGGGATAAAAAATTAAATATCTATCAACATTCAGCTGGTGAATTAAAAAGAAAAATCAACAAGTGGAAGAAAGCTAACGGTATATAAACTATGTAACAAATTAACAACAATAACAACAACAACATTATCTTAGATCCGAGACGGTAAATCTTTTTCTAATATCTTATCAACAATATCATTCATTATAGGTTTTAATTCACTTTCTTCATATAGATTGATCAATCTCTTATCTTTTTTATCTTCCTGTAGTTCTACCATCTCAACAAATCGTGGGTCAATGGGTACGTTCCCCAAATATGGCAAATCCAATTGCTCACTTAATGTCTTCCCCCCACCACTTGAAAAGATATTAGTACATTCTGCACAATGAGGGCATATAAACCCCGACATGTTTTCAACTATTCCCAAAATATCAAAGTTCACTTTCTTACAGAAATTAATCTCTTTACGCACATCAGCAGTAGCTACTTGTTGAGGAGTAGTTACAATGATCGCACCATCGATGGGTGTGGCATATCTTAATTCTTCGGCAATGGCAATATGTTCATCGGATGTACCTGGTGGAGTGTCAATCAATAAATAATCCAAAGGTCTCATAGAGTTCCCCCAAACCACATCTTTCAAAAATTGTTTTATCATGGCGGTTTTCTTAGGTCCTCTCCAAGCAACTGAATTACCTCGATCTCCTAACAAGAACCCCAATGACATTAGTGTGAGACTTCCACGAGTACTTCCGTTTCCCTGGTAGACTGACACAGGTACCCAGCCTTGTGTCGATTGAAGAACTTGTTTCTTTTCAACTCCAAACATACGAGGTAATGAAGGACCAGTGAGGTCGATATCTAGCACACCAACATTAAATCCTTTATTCACTAATGTCAAGGCAACTTGGGTGGTGACTGAAGATTTACCAACCCCTCCTTTTCCTGACAATATCAATACTATATGCTTGACATGTTCTATTGATTTAGGTGTTTCTTGTACTGGAGTACTCATTCTTGAAGGTATTAGTAATGAGAAGTATAAAGAAAATCCAGAGAAAAAAATAAAAGATCTTGAACTGATTTTAAGTGCAATGATTTCTCATTGTATGCTTAGCTATTTTTTTTTTTCTGTCATACAAATAAACTCTGTCAATCAGAAACAACCATAAACAAAAAGAAATTTTGAACACCTCAACAAATATTTTTTTTTTCAATTACACTTACACTTACACATACATTAACATCTACTGCTATACATTCACACGAGTAATTGCTTTGTATATACTCGCAGATCAAGAGACAACACACAACACACAACGTACAACTTCAAAACATACCATAGCATAGTTAAACAATGACATCTAGATATTCAGCTGCAGGCGGCGCTCACCAACGAGATTTAAGAACCCAATTATTCAGTTCCCCCACCGTAGGACTCCGTACACCGTCACGAACTCCACTGCGAACAGCATCACCATATGATCCAACCCCATCAGGTTCAAATCAAGCGAAGTATAACGAATCCTTAATGAATTCTTTAGAACAGCAAAATGACGATGAAATGAATGTAATGGGATCAAAAATATCCATGTTGAAAAATTTAGGTGAGAGAATGGGAGTGGAGATTAATAAACTGATAACTTTGAATGATGATATAACTAATAATTTCGAAAAGGGGAAAGTAACTTTGAAAAACACATATAATAAAATGATTGTCATGAGTCAACGAGCAGGAATAAGTTGGAAGATGTGGTTGATTGTATTCTTGATTATAACCCTATGGTTTGTATACGTATGGCTATTCTAGAATTTTGGGGAATTGGTTGGTAGGTTGATTGGTCGCCACTTTAAGTATTATTAATTTTTTTTTTTAATGTACATTATGCAAAAAAAATATTAAATATTCAATCAGTTATCTAATTACTGTACATACGATTTAAGCAATGAAATGGAACTTACAGTGCGGCTTGCGCTCTGTCGTTGGTGTTCTGGAGCCAAATCATTATTATTATTATTAGCATCATCAGCATCAGCATCAGCAGCGCCTTGTAAATCCTCTGTCGTTGGAAGAATTGTACCTTGGGCTGTGAAATCAGTTATTGTATTGTTTGTCTTGGATCCATAGGCATTATTAACTTGAGACAAGGGACTCATTTCTTGAGAGAGTTTATCGTCCAACTTTTTGGCTCCGAAATCTGCTCTCTTAAATGGGGAGTTCTCTCTTGTAAAGCGTTTGGCAGTATTCGGGTTGGTCTTCAAAATCGACTTCTTTGGTTTTAAGATCCGATGACTTGGTATATGTTTTGGTGTTGGAGACAACTCTTTAGGCAGCTTCGACTGTGATTTTCTTCTTCTACTCTTTCTCCGTTGTAACAACCGACTCTTTTTCTTTTGCTTTTGCTTTAAATCAGACTTTAAATTGTGATAATATTGGTTCGTCGAGGATATATGTGAGAACCCTTCAGCTGACGAATCCAGATCTGATGAGTCAGACGAGAGCAATTCGTCAACCGTTTCATCATCAGTATTGAATTCAGAACTGTTCCAAACTTCATCACCTTCCATGTCATGGTCCACTATATGTAAATTTGACAATAAATCTTCTGCCGAAAGTGAAGAAAGATTGTCATGGCTAGAGCTTGAAGAACATTTGCATTTCTCTTTTTTCTTACGGAGAGTTTCTGATGTGATGGGGTCTCCATTAATTCTAAGTTTCTTGAAATGAGAATCCTGTTGTGTCAGTTCAGTGGTAGCTGTTGATTTTATAGTAACGATATTCGAGAACGGGAATTGACCATTTCGTTGTGAATCAATGTATTTGGGATTGGAGATGAGTTGTGAATATAGTAAAGTCAATGGATTCGAAGGTTGTTGATTAATGGTAGTGGTATTGGTCGTGGTAGCAGTACCAGCAGAGTTCAAAGTAGACTTTGATGCTGCATCTATGTGCTTTTTATTCTGAACATTTCTATACCTAGCTATGCTGGAATTCATAAATGCTTCAAATTGATCAGGAGTCATATCTTGAATATTCAACTCTTCTTCTTGTTGTTGTTGATGTTCTCCATCTTCTTCAATGGGTGTTCTCGGGCTGTCCTCGGGTAGAGCCATTGGGTGCGATTGTTGTGGCAGCTGGGGCAACAACTGTGGCAGTTGCGGCAGCAGCAGCTGTGGTGGCAGAAGAACTTGGAGAATAGGTCCTGCAGATGAATTTTCGGTTCGTGGAATTGATCCTCCCTCGAGTGTATCACTATTATCATCTCTTGTGTATATGTTTTTCTGGACCACGGTATCATCACGTTGTGAATCAAAGTAATTTTCATTGGGGGCTACAACATCGTGCTGGACAATTCTTTCAACTTCTCCAGACTCTTGCTTATTCATTAATCTGTATAAATTCGGGTATATTTGCCTCTTAGCACTCACCAATGAAGGTGTGTCTTCGCCTCGTATTTTCTTATCTAGTTTAGTTAATCTCTCGATTAATGTCTTGACTCGGGAACTCGCTTCTATCGTATTCTTCAATAATTGGTTCACTTCCGACTCATTTATATTGGAATCAATTTGATCATTTTTGGAATTCATCAAACATTTGGCTAGTTTCTTCTTTTTGCCTAAGATGGTCTTATTTATGGTGCTGGCAGTCTTTGCAATTTGGATATTTCTAAATTGAATTTTTTGTTCTATCAGTAGGTTGTACTTGATATCTTGGCGTAAATCATTTTGATAATTAGAAGCGACTGCTAATAAATCGTTAGACACTTGATCACTTTCTTTGGCAAATACTTCATTAAGGATATAGTCTAGTTGGAAACACTCTACTGCTGGAAGTTTAATTGTGGGGGTAAATTGTGGTTGGAAGGCTTTATATTTTGTGGATGATTTTGTTTTCCAATTTTGATAACCTGTACCATTAGATGAGTTATTTGAAGTATTTGGCATGTATATGTAAATGATAACTAATAAAAAAAGAAACAAAGTGAAATTCAGGTATTAATAATAAAGACAATCTTGTGGGTTGAAGTATGGTAGGCAATTAATTGGGGATTCTTTTTTTTTTCTTTCTGATTTGTATGAAATTTATAAATATTTTCTTCCCCTTAATTATAACAACAAGAAGAGACAGCATAAGCACGAGCAAAAGCAAAAGCACGAGCACAAATAAAAAAAAAAAAAATTAAATACGCAGACAAAACAAAACAAATCAATACAAAGGAAAAAAGAATGCGTATCAGGGCTATTAATTGTATAACGTGAATATTTGGAACTACTGAAAAACTCCCACATGTTTAATTTATTTATTCGATAAGAATTCCCCCCCCCCCCACCCCGTTCCTTTCCTCCCCAAAAAAACAAAAACCATACGATACAAGTAGTTGGACAGCTATGAAGAGAGCAATATCTTATATATCCATCTCGGAATGGGTAAACATTTTACTTCCCGTGTTCGGAGGATGTTGCACCAACGTGTTTGTTTTAGAAAACTTATTATCAAACAATAATTCAAATTATTCCTTGGGAACATTAATCACATTCTGTCAATTCCTAGCAACGGCAATTATTTCAGCACCATTCAATTCCCAAGGTTTCATTAAACCAAAAGTACCTATTGCGAAATGGCTCTTATCCGTAGCTTTATATTTCGTCACTTCATTATTGAACAATCTCGTATGGCAATATGATATAAGTATACCCACCCACATTATTTTCCGATCAAGTGGGACTGTGATAACTATGATTGTCGGATACCTATTTGGGGGTAAACGATATGACAAACATCAAGTAATCTCGTCAATCATCATAACATTAGGTACTATATTAGCTACACTACCTGAAGATACGTCATCATCGGTAATTCAATTTAACTCGAAATTTTTATATGGAATTTCCATCTTATTTGTTTCTTGTGTAGTATCTGCATTCATGGGGTTATATAATGAACAGATTTATAAAATTTATGGAAACCAATGGCATGAAAGCTTGTTCTATAATCATTTCCTCGGATTACCGTTGTTTGTATTTGTTTCACCAATAATTTACAAAGAAATCAAGATAGTTGTACACAGTGAACCCTTGAATTTGGGGATAGTGTCAATTCCAAAACAAGTATTCAATCTTTTGATGAATGTATCCACTCAGTATCTATGCAGCAAGGGGGTCAATATGCTAGCTGGGAGTACAAGTGCATTAACTGTGACTGTTGTGTTATTGGTTAGGAAATTCATAAGCTTAATACTAAGCGTGGTATGGTATGGCAACACAATGTCGAATTTGGGAATAATTGGTTCAATTGCAGTATTTGGGGGTGCTGCATATTACAGTTTAAGTGGACTTTATGCAAACAAACGCAAAATTATAGATAAAAAACATTTATAGACTACAATACATATGAAGAGCATATATACATAACTGCTTTTGGACTGTTCAATCATAGATAGAATGATTATTGGCCACAGCATTTCTATCACCAAATGGATTCCCATCAATTGATTCATTGGTTTCAGTTTTGTCAAGCTTTGGTCTTGGTGGGGCAACACTTTGTAAAGCTGCAGGTTTTGAAGGTCTTGGAGGAGGTGGTGATTTTTGACCTAATCTGGTCTTTTGCAATCTATTTGAAATATCTTCTTCTTCTTCTGGTTGCTGTTGTCGTTCATCGTCGTCTTCGTCTTCCTCAGAATCAGTCGTGTAATAACTCTCATCACTATCACTTTCCTCATCATAATTAGGAGCAGGGTTTTCCTTTGTATAACCTGCTTTGAAATCAAACTTTTTGAAGACTTCAACTAATTGTTCATTAGCTCCAATTAAACTACCCAAAAATTCTTCATCTAATTGAGCAACTGTGGACGTTTTCTCACTAGCCACTCCAGCACCAACGTATTGAAGATAATTCAAAACTTTTCTTCTGATCTTCTTACATTTAGTAAACTCTTCCAAAGTCTTTTCATTATCTAATGGAGATTCATCAGCTGGTAACTGTAACAACAAATTGTTCAAAACTGTTGTATGTGTATAGCAATTGGCTATTAGTTCTCTTATCTTAGGTGCCTCTACTGTATAATTGATTTGTGGGATTTCAAAATCTTCATCAGCATAAACAACCCCCTTTTTCTTATTCTTCTTTTTCTTTTTCAGTTTCTTCTTGTCATCTGTCTTGTTCACATAAGGCGATCTTGCCTTTGGTCTTGGTGGTGGACTTCCTCGATTCAAAGACGAATCTCTTGGTGATTCTGGACGTTCACGTAATCGACGGTCATTATAGTCGTCTTGATCGCCATATGGATCTGATGGTTCGTCGCGATCAAATTCGTCATCATCATCATTGTCATTGTCATTGTCATTGTCATTGTCATTGTCATTGTCATTGTCATTGTCATTGTCATTGTCATAACCACGGCTACGACGTGCATGACTTCCGTGACCTCTACTCCTTTTCTGATTAGGAATGGCTTTATACAAGCCCTGCAAGTATTTATACCCATCCAAATCTTGTAATTCTGTTTTCCATCCAATTGCCATATTGATAACTCTTTTCTGCACTCTCTTATCATATCCTACACCATCCCCAGTTTTCCCATTTCCATTAATTATACCCCTCAACACATCCAACAATTTATCATCGCGAGAAATTGCCGGACCAATTGCTGGACCACCATTCAACACCAACAATTCTAAGATTTGCAAGGCTCTCAATTGTATGTGTCTGGTATCTCCATATTTGATTCTCTTTCTAATGGCACGAGCTGCCTCAGTTGCTCCTGAATGGGGCTGGATTTTGATCAAATCGATCAAATCGGAAATATATAATTCTATTGTATCTTCGATTTCATCATTCTGATTGGGATCAGATAATTGATTGATCTTAATTGTAATTGAAGTATGAGCGTGGTCGCTGAAGAATGGCATATCTGTATCTAGGTCCTAGGTGGTTGATGTCTTTCGTTGTTGAAATCCAAAAAAAAAAAAAGGAAAAAGAAAATAATTGCTAATTATTGGTTGAAACAAATATGTATATTTCCTCGAAAGTGTGGATGAGTGGGGGGAGGGAAAAACGGGGGGAAGGAAAAATTAAATCACTATCAATTTTCGACGACCGCCCACCGCTAACTTTATTGTTCGGAGTGAAAATGAAGACGAAAACAATAGAAAAGGAAGAAAAAAAAAAAAAAATAAAAAAAAATGGAATGATCATAAGGCTTTAACACAAATTTTTCTTTGCTTTTTTATTTGATTGTCAAAATATATCGACATATTTTTAGTAAGAAACTAGTTATATGTTGCTCCTTATTGATAGTCACAAATAATTAACTGTCAAATGGCTATCATTGTGAGACATGTATGTGATTTGAAATGCTCTGTATAATGTAGAGCTAGTATTACCTAGAGTCTTCCATTGCGGGGGATAGATCAGACATGCTCATCGAGTACCTTATTCATATTACTTATAAACTAATCTAGACTAATATCTCTTGAAGGAATGTGTAGCTATCAATTCACCTTCATGTAGTACTCTCTTCTAAGAAAACCTTAGATATTGTACACTGCAAAGAATATCTGAGTCACGTGATGAATTGCAGATCTTGATGAAAAAAAATTTTTTTTCAACATAGACAATTGGTAAGAAATGAGAAGAGAGAAAAAAAAATTGAAATGATACTAAGTATCAAAGTGCTCTTTATTTGTCCATAGATTTGACTATTTATTTTGGTTTGATATTGATAGGATAAGAATGTCTGACCAACAACAAACCCCAGACCAATTGGCCAACAATTTGGCTAATGCTTCATTAGGTGGAGATCAAAAGCAACAACAGCCGCAACAACAACAGCAACAACAAAATGCTTACAATCCAAACCAAGCTCAAGCTTTTGTTCCAACTGGTGGATACCAACAATTCCAACCTCAACAACAACAATATGGTGGTTATCAACAAAACTACAACCAATACCAAGGTGGATACCAACAAAACTACAACAATAGAGGTGGTTACCAGCAAAATTACAATAATAGAGGTGGTTACCAACAAAACTATAACAATAGAGGTGGATACCAACAATACCAAGGATATAACCAAAGCCAACAATATGGTGGATACAATCAAAACCAACAATATGGTGGTTATCAACAGCAACAACAACCTCAACAACAACAGCAACAATCTCAAGGTATGTCATTGGCTGATTTCCAAAAACAAAAAGCTGAACTGCAAGCTTCTTTGAACAAAGCACCAGTTAAGAAGACTCTTAAATTGGCTAGTTCTTCAGGTATCAAATTAGCAAATGCCACTAAGAAAGTTGACACCACTAAAACACAATCTAAAGAAGCTTCCCCTGCTCCTTCTGAAACCAAAGAAGAAGCTAAAGATAAGGAAGCAGCTAAACCAGCTGAAGCTAAGGAAGTTGCCAAAGAAACTGAAACTAAGAAGGAAACCACTCCAGCTCCTGCTGCTGCTGCTGCTCAAGCATCTAGTAGTACACCAACTCCAGCCAAGAAAG
The DNA here is from genome assembly GCA_030557055.1 of Candida tetrigidarum. NCBI lineage: Eukaryota > Fungi > Ascomycota > Pichiomycetes > Serinales > Debaryomycetaceae > Candida > Candida tetrigidarum. The sequence goes on from JAKTVF010000144.1 coordinate 26,347, forward strand.
AATCTACTCCAGTTTCTGCTTCTACATCCATAGCAACTGCTGATGCAGTTGCCAAAGAACAAGAAGAAGAAGTTGATGAAGAAGTTGTTAAAGACATGTTTGGTGGTAAAGACCATGTTTCTATTATCTTTATGGGTCATGTTGATGCTGGTAAATCCACTATGGGTGGTAACATCTTATACTTGACTGGATCTGTTGATAAACGTACTGTTGAAAAATATGAAAGAGAAGCCAAAGATGCTGGTAGACAAGGGTGGTATTTGTCTTGGGTTATGGATACCAATAAAGAAGAAAGAAATGATGGTAAAACCATTGAAGTCGGTAAAGCTTATTTTGAAACTGATAAAAGAAGATATACTATTTTGGATGCTCCTGGTCATAAAATGTACGTTTCTGAAATGATTGGTGGTGCTTCACAAGCTGATGTTGGTATTTTGGTCATTTCTGCAAGAAAGGGTGAATACGAAACAGGTTTCGAAAAAGGTGGTCAAACCAGAGAACACGCATTATTAGCTAAAACTCAAGGTGTCAATAAGATTATTGTTGTTGTTAACAAGATGGATGATCCAACTGTTAATTGGTCTCAAGAAAGATACCAAGAATGTACTACCAAATTGGGTATGTTCTTGAAAGGTATTGGTTACAACAAAGATGACATTATCAACATGCCAGTTTCTGGTTATACTGGTGCTGGTTTGAAAAATAGAGTGGATGCCAAAGATTGTCCATGGTACACTGGTCCTTCCTTGTTGGAATACTTGGATAATATGGATACTATGCACCGTAAGATCAATGGTCCATTCATGATGCCAGTTAGTGGTAAGATGAAAGATTTGGGTACTGTTGTTGAAGGTAAGATTGAATCTGGTCATATTAAAAAGGGAACTAATTTAGTAATGATGCCTAACAAAACCCCAATTGAAGTGTTGACAATTTATAATGAAACTGAACAAGAATGTGATTCTGCCTTTAGTGGTGAACAAGTCAGATTGAAAATTAAAGGTATTGAAGAAGAAGATTTACAACCAGGTTATGTTTTGACCTCTCCTAAAAACCCAGTTAAAACAGTTACTAAATTCGAAGCCCAAATTGCCATTGTTGAATTGAAATCTATTTTATCAAATGGTTTCTCTTGTGTCATGCATTTACATACTGCTATTGAAGAAGTTAAAATTGTTGAATTGAAACATAAATTGGAAAAGGGAACTAATAGAAAATCCAAGAAACCTCCTGCATTTGCTAAGAAAGGTATGAAGATTATTGCCATTGTTGAAGTTGGTGAATTGGTCTGTGCTGAAACTTATAAAGATTATCCACAATTGGGTAGATTTACTTTAAGAGATCAAGGTACTACTATTGCCATTGGTAAAATTACTAAATTATTGTAAGTCTAATTTGTTCTTTTTATTGTATACTATAAAAATGAATGTCTAAATTGATATATCTATATATAAACAACCAAACAAACAACCTATCATGGCTATTCGTGGTCTTGTAGTAAGGATTCAAAGATTTCAATCAAGTTTTCTACTCCTTGTATGACATTTTCATCATGACCTTCTCCAGGGACATATTTGGCATGAGCAAAATCTATAAAATTTAAAGAACTCAAAGGTGTGAATGAATCCCGTTCTTCTTCCTCTTCTTCGTCATCATCGTCGTCGTCGTCGTCAAATTCCCTAACTAATGGATCAAACAATTCATAATTATCGTCAGTAACTTTCTCCCATTTAGTTAAATCAGATTCATAAATAAACAACAAAGATCCAGAAAAGATTCTAACTTCATAATCTAAAAGACAATTATATAACAATTGTAACCTTTTATAGAAATTCATCAATAATCTCTTTTCAATAGATTTAGGTAAATGGTTATTGAAAAATAATCCAAGGCCTTCTTTAATATTATCTTTCCTTAATGATCTTCCATAAAATTTATTAAATTCAAGATATTTATGGTCATTTTCATCATTAATGTTAATTGAAACTGAGCTATTATTCATATTCTCATAAAACTCAACTTTTGGTTTACTAGTTGATTTACCATTATATACTTTCATTCCACATATTCTGAATGATAAACTTCCACTTGTTGTTGAATCACTTACTTTTTGTAATCGTTCAATCTTTTCTTGTGATGTGACTGTATCGTCAGTCAATTTAGATCCTAATTTTATATCCAATATACTTGGATGTTTAAATCCATGGTATGAATTCAGAAGCACAATATATAGTTTATCTGATTCCTTTTGGTCTTGTTCTTGTTGTTGATTCTGTTTAGTTACATCACCTTGGGTCAAAGTACCCATATAAGTTGGCATCCAATGTGACAATGCTGAACCTAATGGAACATCATTAATTTGATCTTTCTGGAGGGTCTCCGCATAAAAATCAATTTCTTGTTGGGTTGTTAACTTGATGAATAGCGAATCAGCCGTTAAACAACCATCATGACCCGCGGCTTGATGTTGGGAAGGCGTGAACGACGAAGGTGACTTCAACATTAAAGTTTCACTTTGTGTATCTGTGTATCCGTGTGTGTGTGGGATATGTGTGTGAAAATTACATGAAAGGGGTTATTTTGAAACAAAAAAAAAAATTCAAAAATAGATCTCAAGATCAATTAATAATAATAAGAAGAAATTTTAAGAGGTTAAAAGAGACGAGGCACAGAATTGAATTACAAATTAGGTTAGGTGTAAGACGGTGAAAGGGCTATAGCCAGGAGACGATTATGGTTTATTGGACTTGTCACGAGGAGATGAATAGTAGGAAAAGGGGCGTAGGGCATATTCTATAAATAGGTTTCTGGTTACCATAGTCATTCGTAAATTCCAAAAGTTAACAATGACTTAGAGAGTATGGTTCGTGTAGATGGTAAAAAATTAAAAAAAAAAAAAAATTTCACACTACGTCAACCGTCTCATAGTTGGAATGGGGAGAAGAGGGAGGCGGTGTACATGGCTGCGAGAGAGAAAATAAACGTAAATGAAGAAATATCATGGAGATTGTGTTTATTACGCACATGACCACAGAAGTGTTTCAGTAGTTTGTATGAATTGGAGCCCATACAATAGTACGAATGGTTATGATACCTCCATCTGTAGTAGGCGTAGTTGAATTTTACAGATGGGAAATAGGGGAATAGAGAGAGAGAGAGAAGGATGATATTCTTTTTCTGTTCTTTCACAAGGGTTAATTCGGTAACTACAGCTCATTGTAAAGAAACTGAAAAATAAAAAAAAAGCAATAAACACGGGAATACAGAACTAGACTAACAGTATCTTTTCTTTTTGCCACCCATCTCGTTTAGCTTAAATAGGACAATATTAAACAATCAACTGAATGAACATAGTCATTGATTTATAACCAACCCATCGTTAATCAGTCAACAACAACAAATACAACAATAACAGAAAAAAAAACCACGCACATCGGTTTAATAATATAAAGCAAACAAAATACCTACACGCAACACAGCACACAAAATTCCGAACAAAACAGTGCGAACAAAAAAAAAAAATAGTCGTCTCTTTTTTTTCCACCACAAACAAAGAAACAAAAAAAATAAAATTAATAAAAAAACAGCGACTGTACAAAAAAAAAAAAAATTCTTCCAGCAAATAGTTAACCAATTATTAAACTATACTACAAGTGAATAGGAAGTCAAGGAACAACTTAGTTACATCAACTTACAGTCGTCTACATCGTCCCACTATTATAGGCATCTTTTACTACTATTCACCATGAGTAATCCGTATCAGAATAACAACAACCAGTATCAAAACAACTCTTATGAGTTGAATGAATATCACAACAAACAATACTCATCATCCAACGAAGATGATTTCGTACAATTTATGAACGAAATTCAAGACATCAACTCACAATTGGACAACTACTCCAATATAATCAACCTTATTGACAACAAACAAAGAAACTTTTTGCATGGTTTGGATTTGAATGATGAAGACACTGAATACGATTCCAAACAAATTGAAAATTTGGTCAATGAAGCTCAATCTTTACAATTAGACTTGAAAAATAGAATCAAAAACGTTCAAGTTCAAGCCGTCCATTCTAAAGATCAAACCAAGGTAGATCAAGCTGAAACTTGTAGAAAGAGATTCTTGGATTTGATTCAAGATTATAGATTAATTGAAGCCAAAAACAAAGA
>JAKTVF010000145.1:0-29652 GCA_030557055.1 Candida tetrigidarum
TCTGGATAGCTAGTGAGTAGAAGTTTATGGCTTTGGCATAATCGCCTTCTGTCATACACTCTTGTGCCTTTTCATGATTCTTCATCATTGTAAAGGTGGCGATGGTGGTGGTGGTGGTTGTGGTGGTGCTAGTGTGTGATTTGGTTCGAAATAATAAAAAAAAAATGTTGACGAAAAAAAAAAAAAAAAAAAAAATAAAAGAACAATGAGAGTGAAAAAAAAAGGTATCACCAGAAAGATGGAGAAAAATTCCTTATCAATACCGAGGAGAAGTACACATTCTCGAAATATGTATTGCAATTTGTCTTTCCACTCCTCTCTTTGGTTGTTAATTATCCCCTTCAGCTATAATTAAATGGTAATCTAGAATGTATTACTATTTCCTTGTCTCGTATATTGCTGTTGAGATCAGGATGACTATTGCTAGTCTCGAGAATTCTCTAATTCCAAGGATTGGATATATACAATTACAAGCACCAAGACCATAGAATGAAATGCCTTAGGAGGATTGGAGGACTTGACCTGGTAGACAAAGTTGAATCAAGCAGTTTTTGAAAAGTTCATGCCTCTCACTGCAATGATTAGTAATTGTGATTTTTTTGCGTTGTGTATTTTGCAGTTATTTGCTACAAAAGGCGCGTGGAAAAATTGCATGCTCTCACGTGGGTTGAGAAGTATTTTGGCGACGAAATCATCAACAACGACAAAGAGGTAATTACAAGATAAGAAGAATGGTGAATATATATATATATATTTATTTATTTATACATATTAAAAAATAGTTTATTTAGATTCATTGGTGGCTTCCAATGGAGTCAATCTCAAGTATGGCTTGATGGCTCTGAATTTAGGGAACAACTTCTTGGCTTCCTCGTCACCAACGACAACTGGAATGACAACATCATCACCAGGAACCCAGTTGATTGGGGTGGCAATCTTGTGTTTGTCACCAGTTTGCAAGGAGTCGACAACTCTCAAGACTTCGGCGGTGTTTCTACCAGTGGAGGCTGGGTAGGTCAAGATTAATCTGATTTTTTTGCTTGGGTCAATGACGAAAACGGATCTGACAGTCAATGGCAATCCCTTGGTGTCGACATTGCTGGCGTCTTGTTCGTCAAGCATATCGTACAAGACAGAAACCTTTCTGTCAAAGTCGGAAACGATTGGGAACTTGACTCTAGTTCCACTAATGTCTTCCATATCGTCGATCCAACCGGAGTTGGCTTCAACAGGGTCGACAGACAAACCGATCAACTTGACGTTTCTTTTGGTGAATTCAGGTTCTAATTTAGCGAATGCTGGCAATTCCTACAGAACATTGTTAGTATGAAGTTTCCCAAAAACCCAAAAAAAAGGAGGAATCAAACAAAAGTAACCTGTTGTTGAAAAGTACTCTTTCAAAAATTTCAACAAGATTAGCTTTTTCTCTCCTCTCCTGAAATTTCAAATGATAATTGCGTTACATACTGTCAGACAAATTGGGGTACGGTGTGCAGGGTGACTGAACAAGATAGCCCAGCTATCTCCAATGTAGTCGTGGAATGAAATTGGACCGTTGGTGGTTTCAGCTTTGAAGTCTGGGGCAGTAGAACCTAATCTTAAAGTTGGCATTTTATTTCTTTTTTTTGATTTGTATAAAGGTGTGTGTGGGTTGAAGGCAGAAGAAAAAATAATAAATTGAAAGAAATAAAATGTGCGAATTCCTGAACATTTTATGTCCCTTAGGGATAAGCCACAGTTTTCCATTTTTTCTTCTGTTCAGCACGACAAAAATTATGAACAATACAAATCCATTGCCATTAGTCACGTGTTGCAGCAAAATTATTCACTATAATTCTTGTGTCGCTATTTTCCAACTTCCCTAATCAAATCCCATTCAAATCCCACAGTTTTACCGAAATAATTGAGCAAAAAACATTACAAAATAAACACTTTGTCGGCTCGGAGCACTTCTCTCCTCCGTAAACTCTACTTTTGTACACTTCGCTTATTGTCAACTGTCTCTATGTTACATATTTCTCATTTATTATACACCTCTCTTCCGTAAACCTCTCTCCAATTTGTAAGCAGTAAATTGTGTCATACTTACATAGTTACTGTATGGTAGAAGGAAGTATTGATTCATCAGACACGACCTTTTCCACATACATCACCTGCCCAACACACACGTGACTGGAACATACGGACAACCGATCATCCACTCGCATCAACTTTAAAGAAAAAATAAAAAAAAGCGGGAACGAAAATTTTTCATTTTTATTCCCAATCCCACCCTTCATAGACTTACATATACATATACAAACATCCATTGCCGCAATGACACTCGCACTCACACTCAATGATGAATCAAAAGAAAGACTTCTCAAGTTATTAGATTACTCCAAGACTATTGCTCATTATGGATTCATTCCATTTGTCTTGTACTTAGGTTGGTCTGCTTCTCCAAATAAACCATCTATTTTAAACTTATTATCACCATTCCCATCTGCTTAAAAAAAAAAAAAAAATACACACATATTTTTTCGTTACTACTTTTTTTTTTAATTTATTTACTTTTTCACTTTCTCTTACAACCTCTGATCACACCTGTATTATACCACTACCCTCCCCTGAAGATGAACCCCAGTACCATTGAGACCCTTTCAGGGTTGTCTGCTGGGTTCTGTACCACGATAGTCACGCACCCGTTAGACGTGATCAAAGTCAGACTACAGGTACTCCCCAATTCGTCCTTATCCTCCGTCCTAAAAAACCTCCACGGCTCGTCCTTCTACCGAGGGTTGGTGCCGAATCTCGTTGGTAACATCTCTGCCTGGGGGATCTACTTCACGCTTTATGCAGATTTCAAGAATAAGATCAATGCACGCCATGCCTCGGTGAACTATTTCAGTGCGTCAGTGTTGGCAGGGCTCTCCACATCGATAATAACCAACCCTATATGGGTACTCAAAACAAGAATACTAGCCACGTCACGCAACGACGCCAATGCATACAAATCAGTACTCGATGGAGTCAAGCAAATGTTAAGGAACGAAGGAATATTGAGTTTTTGGAAAGGTACGGTCCCGGGGTTGTTTCTGGTTTTCCAAGCCAGTCTACAGATTACAATATATGACAACTTCGAGAGACACGATGACTTGTCCACATTATACGCATCAGTCACTTCTAAAATCATCAGTATGGTGATAATGTACCCTGCTCAGGTCATACGAGCTAGACTACAGTATTCACACTCACCGTCCTCCTCCACCACCAGCACCACCCCATTGTTCAAAGGGCTCTACAAGGGTCTTGGTGTCAATATTCTTCGGGTGTTGCCCGCTACCTGTGTAACATTTGTAGTCTACGAAAAGGTAAAAAGATACTTATATACATGTTAATTTTTCAAAACTGAATGCAAATTCCCGAATGGCAAAACATCTTCTATTCTGTCAATTCCGGCAATAAACATTGCCAATCTATCAATTCCGCATCCCCACCCTCCTGTTGGTGGTAAACCCCAGTTCATGGTATTGACGTAATTATCATCAGGGATCAACAACTCTTGATCATTATACTCAGTCTTCATTAGTTGCTGCAATTTAAATTTGGCCATTTGTTGCATAGGGTTATTTTCTTCCTCATAGGCATTGGCCATTTCCTTACCGTTGATGAATAGCTCAAATCTCGATGAAATGCCATCCGGTGTAGATTTTGCCAACGGCGACATTACCTCGGGTTGATTGTAGATAAACACCGGGGTGTTAGGATGGTCTTTACAAAGCGATTCCAAGTAAATCTCTGATAAATTGTTCAACAACTTAACCGGGTTTGGCTGAGCAGGGACCTCCAACCCCAAATCGCGATGGTACTTCACCAATCCGTCAACTGTCAACTCAGGAACGGCAACACCAGTTTTCTGCTCCAAGGTAGGCAAAAACTCGTACCTTGGGAAATTTCCCTCCGACAGCACACCCTGGACTTCTTTAAACACAAATTTAAACAACTCTTCAGTCAACCCCATCAACTCTTCCAAGCTTGTATACGCCTGGTAAAACTCACAGGTGGAAAACTCAGGATTATGCGTCATGTCAACCCCTTCATTTCTGAAATTGCTTCCGATTTCAAAAACTTTATCAAACCCACCAATAACTAGCTTCTTCAACCACAACTCAGGCGCCACTCGAAGATGTATAGGAATTGACTTGTATGTGGTTATAAATGGCGTCGCATTAGCCCCAGTACCTTGTCCACTTAGAATTGGCGTTTGCACCTCCAAAAACCCTTTATCCATCAAAAACCGTCTTATTGCTTGAATGACTTTCGACTTGATAATAATTGGATTCTTAGACTCCGGGTTCACCAAGTAATTCACAACTCGGTTGTTATTAATCTGGCCTCGATCACTTAATCTATTTGGAATTTGATTCAAACTTGGGGTCAACATTTCAATGGGTTTATTCAACTTTAATGTCAATTCACCAGTCTTTGTACGAGATGCATGTCCACGTGCTGCAATGTAATCTCCAACTTTGAAAAAACTATGGATCTCGTCAAAGTCACCTGCCTCCATACCCATCAACTTGTTGGTTGCCATAATCTGGACATTTGTGTCATCCTGTATTAAATCAATGAAATACATAGCCCTCCCTGCTTTTCTAATACTCGAAATCCGTCCTTCTAGTAAGTAGTTTTCACTTGCATTGCCATTACCATTGCCATTCACAATGTCCAATTCCTTCCCAAACTTATCACGGAACTCTTTCACTCTCATTCGTTCACAAGGAGACAATTTATGTCGAATTTTGCTGATCGAAGGGTAATACGCATCTTGGTTCGATGTTATGATTCTTTTTCTATACTCATATGTCAAGTCTGTACCTGTCAGTATTAGCCTCTTGAACAACCTTCGACTCATCTTCAGAGAACATAAACAAGTAAAGGCTGTCTGAATCCAGTATCAAAACGAAGACAGTTTTTTTAATTTTTTTAATTTTAATTTTTTTTTTTTTTTTTTTTTCACTGCGAAATTCAAAAACATCTTATAGTTGAATGTGTGTCTTGTGGACCCATTATGCTCTATTACAATATGTCGTGTTTTATGCATTACTTTACTTACTTTACAATTCTCCACTCTATACACTTACGTCCTTTCTCACTCTACCCACCAATCTATCAGCAGTCTCTCTGGTCTTGCTCCAATGTATCTTCTTTGGCATTCTTCTAACCACTTCGGTCTCGAAATCATACAAGTGTCGGATGGAAGTAAACACCAAATGTGATGACTTCACACCCAACACCGCAGCAGTGTTCATGATCTTCTTGTCGTCATCAGGGAAATCCAATGCGTATCTCAATTCGGCTAAATCATCGACATGCTCTTCAATAAATTGTACTGCTTTGATTGCAAATCTATCACCCCTGGCTCTATCTATCGGCGACGGTAAGCCACCTTGTTGCACATGACCTGGGATGGCGGTCTTGGTATCAAACTCACCATGACTTTCGGCGTTGATGATATCGGCCAACACATGTGGAGTCAATACTTTAGACGCATTGCTAGATTTAATAATCAATTTACCTGATTTGGTCATTTCTCTTTCAATAGAAAATGATTCTCTCAACGAATTGATATCGTTCTCCAATTGTGCCAACTGAATACCTTCTTCAGGGACATATGAAGCTTGGGCACCGCTTACTAACGCAGCAAAAGTGGCAATGTACCCAGAGTTCCCACCTTGAACATCAACCACGAATGCAGTTCCTCTGGTAGCAGACGCAGATTGCTTAACAATGTCACAGTATTCCATCAACGAGTTCAAACAAGTATCAGCCCCCAAGGAGTATTCGGTACCGGGAACGTTATTTGAAATGGTGGCTGGAATCAAAACCATAGGGATTCTGAAAGCAGGGTACATGGCTCTGGATCTTTCCAATTGCTCCAAGGACACAAAGGCTTCAAACCCACCCACAATAATCAAACCGTCAAATTGGTACTTTTCAAAATAGTGAGCAATCATACCTATATCAGTATCACCAGGAGTTTGTCTATTGGTACCGATTTCGGACCCACCAATGCTGTTCCAGCCTTCAATGTCAATCCAGTTGATCAGCTTCACGGATTCGTGTCTTGACAAACCGGCAAAACCATTGTGGATGGCGTATGGAGTATGCCCACGGGACATACAGTACGTGGCCATGGCATAAACTGCAGAATTCATACCACCAGCTGGGGCACCAATGTTGACAATGGCAATCTTCTTACGTTTCTCAATGGGCAATGTTGGTTTCTCGTGCACAGCGGAGTTCATGGCCATAAAGTTGGCCAAGTGTTCTTTAAATTCGTGGTCTCTCAACGACATGGCTTTTTCAAAATCTTGTGCTGCGATGGCATCAGCAACGGATTTGGTAATCTTAACGGCTTCAACCAATGGTTTACAACAAATCTTATTCTCATCAATGGCAATCAAGGGGGAAGGAACATCAGGGGTCAACTCTAAAATAGCCTTAACCGCTTCCACCCCTTGTAAAGTAGCCAAGATTCTGTCGTATGCAACAGCAGAACCACCTCTTTGCACATGTCCCAACACGGTGATTCTCGTATCCAAACCTAAACGGTCCACCAACACGTCCTTAACTTCTTCTGAAGAGATTGGTTTCAATTCAGAAGTGATAGCACCTTCGGCAACAATGACAATGGTCTTTCTTTTACCCTTGGCTCTGTGCTTACCCACAATGTCACACATCTGGTCTTTCCAATCCTTGGACGAAGCTGGTTTTTCAGGGATAAGGATGTAGTCGGCACTTGTAGCAATACCCGCCATCAAGGCTAACCAACCACAGTGTCTACCCATAACTTCAACCACAAACGCACGGGAATGGGAGCTGGCCGTGGCGTCGATGTAATCAACAGCTCTACAAATTCTTTCCAATGCGGAGTAGCCACCAATAGTGGAATCGGTCATGGCCATATCGTTGTCAATAGACCCGACCATACCACAAATGTACAAGTGCTTGTGTTTTTCGTATTGTTGGGCGGTGATCTCACCTTTTTCCTTCAATTCACTGATCAAAGAAGGCCATTCGTGTCTGAAAAGATCGGCCCCAGTCAACGAACCATCACCACCACAAACAATCAAACCGTCAATTCCAGCCTGAATCAAATGTTTACAGCCCAACAATCTACCCCAACGTTCTTTGAACTCCATACATCTGGCAGTACCAATGTTAGTACCACCTTCAGAAAGAAAACCTCTAACATCCTGCCACTTGGTCTGTTTAATGTACTCTGGTCCACCTTTGACCAAACCTTCGTAACCTTCCTTGATGACAAAAGCCTTGCATCCACGGAAGATAGTTGCCCGAACAACAGCTCTGACAGCAGCATTCATACCTTGGGAGTCACCACCCGAGGTCATCACGGCAATGTTTCTTCTGACTTGCTTAATCTCGTCAACAGAGACAGACTGGGACCCAGATTTGGACATCAAGTTGGAGGTAGTATCGAATTTTGGGTTTGCCTTTTGTAAAGGTGGAACAAGGGTCAATGGTTCTTCAGAGGCCGTGAAACCAACAATGTAACCCAAAGGATCAACACAGTAAACTTCATTTGGATACAATTCGTTCGGGGTGATTTGCAAAGTGTATTTGTAGGTAGATAGGGTTTCAATCAAGGCAACCAAATTGTCAACTTTGAAAACGTTGGTGGTATCCAACGACCTCCAATCAATGACAAATAGTTTGGAAATGATGTCTTCTCTTCTAGCACGGATTCCTGCTTCAGACAATCCCGACTTTGGGTCTAATTTAATCTTGACAATCATCTTGTTGTCGTCATTGGACAAATAAGTCAAGTCATCCTTTTCGGAGTGTACAGACAATCCAAGGATATTGGTGTAGAAATTTATGGCTTGACTCAAGGACTCTTTAGTCCCTGCAAGCAATGAATGTGTGGATGTACCATTAACAATTGAAATCATACTATATCAATTGACGATGGATGAAAAAGGAATCTAGGTTTTGCTTGTAAAAAAAAAAAATTAAAAATTCTTTGCAGGAGATTTTATATTCAATCACGGATTATCTTGTCCGATTTTTTTTTTTTTTTTTTGTTCTTCCCCTTATAGAATTCACAACTAGCAGCACCTGATGGACTTAAAAAAAAATCTGGAAAATTAGTATGGTAATGCTGCTCACCGAGTGATTGTCACGCACCCAGCACGTCGAGGTTCTGGTTACCCCCTCTTCCCCCTCTTATGACGCATAGAAATTGCATGAGACTATACTACGCAATCGGATGGTATTCGATGACTGTCATGGATACTCACTGACTTACATTGGTTTTGTTCGTTCACTTTGTGTTTCTTAGGTGAGTGACGTAGACACACTCAGATTACGTAACCAACAAAGTCGTGTACCACACGTTTTGGGTTTGAGTTTGGTTTTGGTTTTCGATTCTGAAAAAAAAAAAAAAAAAAAAAAAAAAAAAAAAAAAAAAATAAAAAAAACAAAAAAAAAAAAAAAAAAAAAAAAAAAAAAAAAAAAAAAAAAAAGGGGAAAATTTTAGAGAAAAAAAAAAAAAAAAAAAAAAAAAAAAAATAAAACCCCCAAACAAAAAAACCAAAAAAAAAAAAAAAAAAAAAAGCTTATGAGCCTTAAAGCCAGAGAGAAGGAAAAAAAAAATACTAATATTTTCAATTTCCCTATTAAATCACTCGGACATTCATACCCACGATCCCTTTTTTATTTTTATTTTTATTTTTTACTATACAGTAACCTGCTAAGATTACCATAAACTCCGTTACATCGTTCGGTTTCTTCAGCTACTTGCTTTCTACAACAGGGCTTCAGCCAATACTGCGCAAACAACAAGAGAGAGAGAGAGAGGAGAAAGAATTTCTATTTATTTGAAAAACGAGACACACACACGATTCCACCCCTTACTTAATAATATACAAGCACATATTCCTAGCTATCATTCATACACAACACCCACCAACACACACATACATAACTTCCCTTTATGCGTAGCTACACATAACAATAAACATCAAGCATCAAACTATTCATTCACAACATGTTTCCATTCCTACATCGAATATTTTCTGGAGATACCGCAGAAGAGGAGCATTACCGAAATAAACAGCAGAGGGTATCTGCGTTTAAAATTATCCTAGTGACGGCGATGGGTGGGTTCCTTTATGGATACGACACAGGGATAATCAACGATATACTAGAGATGAAGTATGTTTACACACATTTCCCCAGTGGTGGTAATGGGTTCAGCACCCACGAAAGAGCAATCATAGTAGCGATACTTTCGCTAGGGACGTTCTTCGGAGCTTTAATCGCACCTTGGATATCAGATACCTACGGACGTAAGTTTACTATAATGGTTGCATCGGGTATATTATTCAATATCGGAAATGTACTCCAGATATCGGCTGCAGAGGTGGCGCTACTATGTGTCGGAAGATTTGTGTCGGGGATTTCAGTAGGGTGTCTATCGGCATCGATTCCCCTTTTCCAAGCAGAAGTAAGTCACAAACGATCGCGTGGTAGTGTTGTCTTCACGTACCAGTTCTCCATTACCTTTGGATTATTAATTTCTAGTGCATTATCTCAAGGTACGAGAAAACTACACCACTCGGGGTCGTATCGAATCCCAGTGGGACTACAATTTGCATGGGCACTTTTATTATTTGTGGGTATGCTTTTCTTACCAGAATCACCTCGTTTTTATGTCCAAAAGAACGATTTGCAGAAAGCACTCGAGTCATTGTGCAAACTACGGAGATTGCCTCCCGAGGACGAGGAAGTGATAGAAGAGTTGGTAGATATCAAAGCCAACTACGACTATGAGTTATCATATGGCAAAACCACATTTTTGGATTGTTTCAGAAGCGGCGGGGGACGACACAAGCAAGTATTAAGAATGTGGACCGGTATTGGGGTACAATTCTTCCAACAATGTTCTGGTATAAATTTCATTTTCTACTACGGTGTCAATTTTTTCTTGTCGACCGGTATCAACAATTACTACCTCATGTCATTTGTGACTTATTTGGTCAATGTTATTTTCACTATTCCCGGGATCATGCTAATTGATGTGGTCGGTAGACGTCCTTTGTTGTTCTGGGGTGGTGTTGGTATGGCCGTTAGTAATTTCATTGTTGCCATATGTGGGGTCAGTATCGATGATAAGCAGATAAATGCCATTTTATGTGTTTCCTTTTCCTGTGTTTTCATAGCGTTTTTTGCCAGCACGTGGGGTGGTTCTACTTGGGCACTTTGTTCAGATATTTACGGTATATCGGTTAGACAAAAGGCATTCGCCTTAACAGCAGCAACCAACTGGATTGTGAACTTTGTATTTGCATACATAACACCGTACCTTATTGATAGTGGTGAACACACGGCTGCAATAGGTAGCAGGATCTTTTTCATGTGGGGTAGTTTGAACGCAGCCGCAGCCGTGTTTGTATATTTCACAGTTTATGAAACAAAGGGGTTGAAATTAGAAGAGGTCGATTTCATGTATGCTCATTGCAGCAATGCAAGAGTATCCAAAAAATTCAAGTCCACCAAAATCGATTTTGCCAATCTTGACGAAAACTACAACCCCATTCCACAGGCACATGTGCCAGATTCAACGTCTTCAAATGATATCTACAACGACAAATCGTCAACCGACAATACATCTCCACAACAAGTTCAACAACCATTGTATTATAGTGAAGACAAAACCGATTTGACTATCATTCCATACAACAATATCATCAGTCCCACCAGTACTGCGTCCAACACGGAACAGGGTTCAAGAAGACCGTCAATTCTTTCTAATCGCGAAATGTTATCAATCCAATCATTCAAATCTAAATCCACCGCGCATCGAACTAAGAGCACCACTTCCGGTGTTTCCAACGACTATCATGAATACCTAGAGTCAATCAAGCGCGAGTACTCACACCATTATCACAATTCGGCATCTATGATCCGGGAGTTATCACATCAAAGTAGTAACCACCACAGTAGCAATCACCATAGTAACAACAATCACAGTAACAACAATTACGAGATTCACCAAGTTCCTATAGATGAAAAGAGATCGAGTTTCAACGAAATTCCAATGACGGTTAACAATATCCCGACTACGATTATTGCGACACCATATTTTGAACAACCACCTAGTGATTCAGATTCATCAGATGATAGCATTGACGAATCGGAACAAGCTGGTAACGAACAAAGGGATACAGAACACAGATAAGAAAGAAAGGTCAGAGACAAATAATCATTTGAATGTACACAAAAACGGTTAAACAGCCACAGTATCAGGAATAAAATCAAAATAAAAAACACACACACAAAAAAAATACGTATTCAATAGTTCTTCAATTCTTTTTTTTACATAGGCTCATATGTTTTATATTTTTATTACATAATTTTTCATGGAAAAGTTTGTATCGGATATTTTGATTCGTTTTTCTTTCCCGGTTCGTTAACGAACTATTGCATGATTGCATTTACCCGTGAGACAATAGCTATCAGAGCTCTAAATGTTAAGTCCAATTCACACATTTCAACACAACCAAACGAGGCGTTGGTTGGGTGGAGGAAAGTACCATAATTCGAGAAAAACCAACAAATAAACAGACAACGAACGAACGAAAAACAACCGAAAAACAGTTATGAATCTAATGAAAAAAAAAACCATATGGACGAAATCCCCTATTAGCCTAAGCCTTGGGTCACATACTCAACACTCTGGTCTCTCTCTCGGGTACGGTGGAGAGATTATGTACTCGGACGGTATGGTTATTCTTCCTCTTTTTTTTTTTTTTTCACTATCTTTTTTCTTTCTCCCTCACTTGTTATCGGTAATATAAATATATGCATTTACTAGCCCATGTGCAACCAAGGAAAAAAAACTTGGTAGCAACAGATGATGTACGAAATTGGAACAAGAACAAGAACAAGAACGTGGCTCTATAATTGACAGTAACGGGTAATACAAGGTTAAACATTTTTTTATACACACACATCTGAGCAATTTAGTTGTTCTTAAGCCGATGCCTAAGCCATTAGTCATGAGCCAGGTTTAATTAAAAAACTGGCCAGGCTTATTGGTATACTTTTCTTTTGTATTCAGAAGGAGACACAAAAATGAGCGGCACATCTGGAACCTGCAATTGAAAAAAAAATACGACCATTTTTTCAATTTATTTTTGAAAATAATTGGTAATAAGGTTTCCTTTTTTTGATTCGATGCTTTAATAGGAACATCTAGGAAAAGGATCATTGCTGTAATGACTCTCTGATAATACTAATTTTTTATCTTATTACTACGGAGAGAGATTGAAGTGTCATCCCTTATATCTTCCTCCCAACGTTCGATGGCTCAAGGTATTTTAGTCTGGTTATTGTTGACAGAAGCAAAACAACAATAAGCATTGCAAGAAAAATTCAATTTAGATATTTCAGTTTTCCGGGTAGCATAGGAAACTTACGGTTGCGGAATCACACAAAGATGCTTATTATAAATACTTTGTAGATTCCATCCCATTCATTTGGTTACCTACTCTGCTGTTTAAATTCTCTTATTTTATATTGTTTTGGGATATAACGGCCACCAACACCATGTTCAGCTCTCTAATATCACAAGCAGAAAATAACATTGAAAAACGACTAGGTGAAGTACGGCCAGATGATCCCACTGAGCATGAATACCATGGTTTTGACAACCTGACAAGTCAAGACATTCAAGAATTGGCCAGAGTTTATACCCATACACCAGCGTCCAATGCTGATGCTGATGGATTACTGAAATTCCTTACAAACATGACCGATGTCCCAGGTATTAACCCATATACCAATGAAGCATTTAGTAATGAACAATTAAATCCAGACTCAGAAAAGTTCAATGCCAAATTCTGGATCAAGAACTTGAAGAAATTGTATGATACTCATCCAGAGTATTATAAACCTTCGATGTTGGGTGTTGCATATAGAAATTTAAGAGCCTACGGCGTGGCCAATGATTCCGACTACCAACCAACCGTGGCAAACGCCATCTGGAAACTCATCACCGAAGGAATACACCATTTAAAGAAGGAAGATGAATCCAGGTACTTTGATATTTTGAAACCAATGGATGCGATTTTGAAACCGGGTGAATTGACAGTTGTTTTGGGTAGACCTGGTGCTGGGTGTTCTACATTATTGAAAACCATTGCTGCGCAAACATATGGGTTTCATATTGGGAAAGAGTCCAAAATCAGCTACGACGGATTCACACCAACAGAAATCAAGAACAACTATCGTGGCAATGTTATATATTCTGCCGAAACGGATGTCCATTTCCCGCACTTAAGTGTGGGCCAAGTATTGGAATTTGCAGCAAGAATGAGAACTCCCCAGAATAGAGGTGACGAAGTCGCTAGAGAATCCTACGCTAAACACATGGCCAGTGTGTTCATGGCCACTTATGGGTTATTACACACTAAGAACACCAATGTTGGTAATGATTTTGTTAGAGGTGTGTCTGGTGGTGAAAGAAAAAGAGTTTCTATTGCTGAAGCTTCTTTGAGTGGAGCCAATATCCAATGTTGGGATAATGCCACCAGAGGTTTGGATGCAGCTACTGCTTTGGAGTTCATCAGAGCATTGAAGACCTCTGCTGCTATCTTGGAAACCACCCCATTGATTGCTATCTACCAATGTTCTCAAGATGCTTATGACTTGTTTGACAACGTTATTGTGTTGTATGAAGGTTACCAGATCTTCTTTGGCAAAGCAGACAAAGCTAAAGAGTTTTTCGTCAACATGGGTTACAAGTGTCCTCAAAGACAAACCACCGCCGATTACTTGACTTCGTTGACTAACCCAGCTGAAAGAGAACCATTACCAGGGTACGAAAATAAAGTCCCAAGAACTCCTCAAGAGTTTGAAGCTTACTGGAAGAAGTCTCCTGAGTATGCGGCATTGATCAAGGGTATCGACACCTATTTTGTTGAATGTGAATCATCAAACACCAAACAGATTTATCATGACGCCCATGTTGCAAGACAATCGAACCATATTCGTCCAACATCACCCTACACTGTGTCATTTTTCATGCAAGTCAGATATCTCGTGGCAAGAGATTTTCTCCGTATGAAAGCCGATCCCACTGTGCCCATCGCCACCATATTTTCCCAGCTAGTCATGGGTCTTCTCCTCGCATCTATTTTCTACAAGCTTCGAAAAGACACAGGCACATTTTATTACCGATCAGGATCACTTTATTTTGCGTTGGTTTTTAATGCTATATCGTCGATTCTTGAAATTCTAGCACTTTTTGAAGCAAGGGAAATAATCGAGAAACACAAGAAATTTGCACTCTATCGACCATCTGCTGATGCATTGGCAGGTATTATAAGTGAATTGCCGGTCAAGTTTCTCCAATCCTTATGTTTTAATATCCCATTTTACTTCATGGTTGACCTTAGAAGAAATGCTGGACGTTTCTTCTTCTATTGGTTAATCGGTCTCACATGTACCATTGTTATGTCCCATATTTTTAGATCGATAGGTGCTTTATCCACAACTGTTTCAGGAGCAATGACGCCTGCTACAGTTATCTTGATTGCTTTGGTTTTATATGCGGGATTTGTTATTCCATTTCCAAACATGTTGGGCTGGTCGAAATGGATCAAATGGATCAATCCTGTTAGTTATATGTTTGAATCATTAGTGGTGAATGAGTATCATGACAGAGAATTCCCATGCGGTGAGTTTATCCCTGAAGGTCCAGGATATGAGAATCTTTCTCTTGAGAACAAAGTGTGTTCCAGTTTGGGTGCAATTGCAGGAAGACAAGTTGTCAAAGGTGATGATTACATAAGAGTTGCCTTTGAATTTTACAATTCCCACAAATGGAGAAATTTCGGTATTGCTTTGGCATTTGCGATATTTTTCTTATTTGTTTATGTTGGTTTAACCGAACTTAACAAAGGTGCAATGCAAAAGGGAGACATGGTATTGTTTCTTAGAAGTTCATTGAAAAAACACAAAAGAAAAACTGCTGTTGTTCCTGATATAGAATCTGGCACTGTTGGTGAAAAGATTAGTGTCACGGACACTATGGGGGAAACGAATAGTGGTGAAACTACTTCCAAAAGTATTGAAATTCCAAGTGATAGAGAAATTTTCTTCTGGAAGAATTTAACATACCAGGTGAAGATTAAGAAAGAGGATAGGGTTATTTTGGATCATGTTGATGGTTGGGTCACACCAGGTCAGATCACAGCTTTGATGGGAGCATCTGGTGCTGGTAAGACTACATTGTTGAACTGTTTGTCAGGAAGACTTTCTGTGGGGGTCGTGACAGATGGTGAGAGATTGGTTAATGGCCACAAATTGGACTCTTCATTCCAAAGATCCATTGGTTATGTACAACAACAAGATATCCATTTGCCAACATCCACAATTCGTGAAGCTTTACAGTTTTCTGCTTACTTGAGACAATCCAATAAGACTTCCAAAAGGGAAAAGGACGATTATGTTGATTACGTTATTGACTTGTTAGAAATGACTGAATATGCTGATGCGTTGGTTGGTGTTGCAGGTGAAGGTTTGAATGTCGAACAAAGAAAAAGATTAACCATTGGTGTTGAACTAGTTGCTAAACCCAAGTTGTTATTGTTTTTGGATGAACCAACATCTGGTTTGGATTCCCAAACTGCTTGGTCTATTTGTAAATTGATGAGAAAATTAGCAGACCATGGACAAGCTATCTTGTGTACCATTCATCAACCATCGGCACTTATTATGGCTGAATTCGACAGATTGTTGTTTTTACAGAAAGGTGGTAAAACTGCTTATTTTGGTGATTTGGGTGAAAATTGTCAAACGATGATTGACTATTTTGAAAAACACGGTGCTGATCCATGTCCTAAAGAAGCCAACCCAGCTGAATGGATGTTGGAAGTTGTTGGTGCTGCTCCCGGTTCCCATGTCAAACAAGATTACTTTGAAGTTTGGAGAAACTCTGATGAATACAAAGCTGTCCAAAATGAAATCAATCGTATGGAAACTGAGTTGGTCAAATTACCAAGAGACGAAGATCCTGAAGATAATTACAAATACGCCGCACCTATTTGGAAACAATACTTGTTGGTGACTTGGCGAGCTATTGTTCAAAATTGGAGATCACCAAGATATATATATTCCAAATTCTTCTTGGTTGTGGTTTCTTCGCTTTTTATTGGGTTTTCATTTTTCAAAGCAAAAAACGACGTTCAAGGTTTGACTGATCAGATGCTTGCTGTGTTTATGTATACCGTACCAATTACTACGATAATTGATCAGTTGTTGCCATTTTTTGTTCGACAACGTGAAGTCTTTGAAGTCAGAGAAGCACCTTCTAGAACATACAGCTGGATGGCTTTTATTGCTGCCCAAATTACTTCAGAAATACCTTATCAAGTGGTGGTGGGGACTCTTTCCTTCTTGTGTTGGTATTATCCTGTTGGTTTGTATGAAAATGCCGAGCCAACACAAACAGTACACTCCCGTGGGGTATTGATGTGGATGTTGTTGACTTCATTCTATGTTTATGCATCAACGTTCGGACAATTATGCATCTCATTCAATGAGTCAATTGATGCTGCTGGTAACTTGGCATCCACTTTGTACATCATGTGTTTGATGTTCTGCGGTGTTATTGTGCTGCCACGTATTATGCCTGGGTTCTGGATTTTCATGTATATAATTAATCCGTTCACCTATTTGATCCAAGGTATACTTGCAACCGGGTTGGGTGCTAACAAAGTGACATGTTCCAAAAGAGAGCTCATGACACTTCGTCCCCCACGTGGCTTGACATGTTCAACGTTTTTAAATAACTATATCAAGAAAAACGGTGGGTATTTCTATATCCTCGAGAATGGGTCTTGTTCATTTTGCGTAATGGACAACACAAATCAGTTTTTGCGAGTAGCCAATTCGCCATACCATAGGAGATGGCAGAATTTGGGGATCTTTATTTCTTTTATTGGGATTAATGTCATATTCACAATTCTTCTCTATTGGTTATTCAGAGTACCCAAACTGTCCCATTACCGTAGACTTAGAAAACACATATAGACAAATCTCTCTGTATAGATATTCTAATAGTAATAAAACAAAAAAAGTTACGTACTTTGTTTAAGATTTTTCGCATTGTGTACAGTAGTAAATCATATTAAGAAATTGGCGTCTCATCTCTTCCCAAATAGAAATAGAAAAAAAAAAAAAAATTAGAAAAAGAAAATTAAAATATAATTAGTACACTATCCCACATACAATATCCACAATGGCAGGGTCTCAATTAAAACAGCTTAAGGCTGCTCTTAAAGACAAAGGGTTAATAGGGCAAACGAACGTCCCAAAGAAAAACAAGAAATCGAAAACAAGTAACCGTAATGAGACGGACCGAGATGATAAATTGAAAAAATTGCATGAAATTAGAGATGAATTCAATAAATTCGACAACAAGATAAACAGATCCAAACATGATATCTCCATTATACATCAGGGTAAATTTGTTAAAGTTGGATCAAAGCAACATAATGCTATATCTAGTAAAAATGGAACCGTACAAAGACAAATGAAAATGCAATATGATTTGGAAAAACGTCAACATGGTAAGACCGGTGGAGTGATAGATAAACGTTTTGGCGAAAATGACGCCCATTTAAGCAAAGAAGAGAAAATGTTAGCGAGATTTACGAAGGAAAGACAAGCAGCCAGTTCCAAGAAGAGAAATGTTTTCAGTTTGGGCAGTGATGATGAACAACTGGACGGCGAAGATTATGATGATGATGGGGGGTTTGCATTGACTCATGGTGGTCATGCTTTGTCCTTGGACGATGAAGAAACTATAAATTATGTAGATGAAGATAGTTTGCAGCAACCACCAAGAAAGAAGAGCAAAGCCGAAGTCATGAAAGAAATCATTGCCAAATCTAAATTCCACAAACAACAGAGACAGAAGGAGTTTGCCAAGACACAAGATCAAATTGATGAGTTGGATGAAGATTTTGGTGATGTCATGGATGATTTAAGAAATATTCAAGGGAAGGTTGCTGGAAACAATGCATTTTCTACTAAAACCCCAGAACAAATTGAATACGATAGCAAGGTTAGAGAGTTGACTTATGATAGAAGAGCAGTTCCTGCTGATAGAACCAAGACCCAAGAAGAATTACAAAAAGAGTATGAAGAAAAAATGAAGAAATTGGAAGCTGATAGATTGAGAAGAATGGAAGGTGGCGTTGCTGATGATGACGAAAATGATGATGGCAGAGAGAAGCATGGTGATGATTTGGATGACGATTTTTGGGGAGGCGAAGATAGTGAGGATGAAGAAAATGGATTCGCCATTAAAGAATCAGATAATGAGGGGGATGATGATGTCGACGAAGGAGAACAAGATGATGATAACAAAAGAGGAAACACTAACTCCCGAAAAGTGCAGCCTGTTATCATGCCATTTACAGTTGACGAGCTCGTACAAGAAATTTCTACCATGAAACCAGAAAAACAACTTGAGTATATTAAGAAAATATGCAACACCTACAAGTCTGGTTTGGGACAAGGGAATAAGGAAAAAATGGGCAATTTCACGGGTATATTGTTAGACTACATCTTATATCTTGCAGACCAGTTCCAAGATTTTGAACCTTTTGTCAAGATTCTCAAGAAATTGGGTGAACTGTATAACGAACCGTTGGTTGAAAAAATTCGTGACCATATCAAACAGATCCAATCTAGAATCACCAAACCTTTGAAGGCAAGCGACTTGGTGTTCTTTGGTATCACTGCTTACTTATACTCCTCGTCTGATCACTACCACATTGTCATCACTCCTTGTTTGATATTGATAAACGAGATACTAAGTACTATTATTTACCACCCAAGAGATATAACCAGCATAGCACAAGGTGTGTTTTTGGCTGATGTGTTGTTGATGTACCAAAGGTTTGCCAAAAGATATGATCCTGAGGTGGTAAATTTCATTGAGCATGCAATTTTCATGATTGTTCCAGAACCTGAAAAATTGGACACATCCAAGTTGTTGACGATTTCGGAAGCTGCTGTTAAAAATGTCAATATCCAGTTTTCTATGAACAAAGCTGAGAAATTTGTGGAATCACCACAAGCAACAAACTTGTCTATCAAGGAATTATTCTCAGAAGATTTAAGTAAACCATTGTTGCTTTCCAAATTGGCATCATTAATGGATAAATGTGTCACTTTATGGAAAGAAAAATCCAGTTTAGTTGAAGTTCTCGAATCATTCATCAGCATATTGAAACATGTCATCAAATATAATGCTGCTCTTGGTGGTCCACTATTGACCAAGTTCACCAAATTACACGATAACTTGGTCAAGGACCGCAAACCATTGACATTACAACACCACAGAGCTCTTGCTATTGCCACTTTCGCACCTAAATTTGAAGAGAACTTCAACCCTGACAAGAAATCTTATGATATTAATAGAGAACGTCAAGAATTGAACAAGGTTAAACATCAATTGAAGAAAGAAAAGAAAGCTGCTCTTAAGGATATTCGTCAAGAAAACAGATTCCTTGCCCGTGAACAAATTGGTGAAAAGAAAGCCATGTACGATGATTACCACAAGAAAATGGCCAATATCTATAATTCTATTCAATCAGAGGAAGGTGCTGCCAAAAACCAATACGAAAGAGAAAAGAAACAAAGAAAGAGGAAATAGTGTAGATATGTATGTGTGTATGTCATTACAAGCATTTCTTGATACGTATAAGAAGTAATACTGGCGAATATAATTTGCGTTTCTCTCATCTTTCACAATCCATCCCCTGAATACATTACTTGCAACTGGTTGGGTAATGGTTAATCAAGCCTTCTTGAATCAGAGCTGCCAAGAGAACCGCTAATACAGTACACGTTCACTTCCCCGGGGAATTATACTACACATCCAGACATGCAAGGTAACCACCAGCCAAGGTTTTACGGCATCGGAGTCAAATAAAAAGTCTAAAAATTTTTAGTTCCATTATTCATATTCGGGATTACACAACCGAGAACATGTGGTACAAAAAATTCTTTTTTTTTGTGAAAACTAATACCCAAAAAATATTTTTACTACCGTTAATACCCCCGCAAATTGGAGTTCTAATATTTTAGCGGGGAGGGAATATTAAACTATGTGGCACAATATCTGTGTCTAAATTATATAAGGTAAAGTTCTTCGGAGGTTTATCTCCATGACGGTTGATGGTGTGTTTCGGCACAAGAGAAATAATACATAAAGGAATAGAATATCCTCTTCATGGTTGAAAAAAAAAAAAACAGGAGATTATTTTTCGAATTTCTTTTTTACTTTCGTCAAGTTGAATTGTGGGGTTCTCCGTTTAATAGAAAACATAACGTTCATTATACATTCAGTTGTCATTCATTGTCTTAATTTTTCTCCCCCCCTTATCTTTAATTTAACTATTGCTAATCTCCAACAACGGAGACAACCGAAAGATTGTTTTTTTTTTTGCTCTTTCTATTTCCCAGAGTCATTCTCCCCGCTAAAAACTTTTCGTTAGAGTCACCGCGACCCTGTCACTAGAATTATTCCATTCGATCGCAATCAAACAAAAAAAAAAAAATAATAATATAAATTCTTCACAAGATCACTTGCTTTCCATAAACCCAAGATATGCTACAATTCCTTAAAAAAAGTAAATACAAACAACTCCCAATGCTCAGTACAAGAAGAGTATCAGTTAGGAAACTCCCAAACGGTGGCCACTTTCCATCGTCTGTCTCCCCCACCACGAAGTGGGTTCGTTGCTTGGCCACATTTAAACCAGCCGAACCTTTCACCACCCATGATATAAACCAAAACACAGTTGAAGCAAAATACGCCGTGCGTGGACAAATCCCTATTATTGCAGATGGATTACAAGAATTAATCCATAATCAACCAGAACTGCACGGCTTGCCATTTAATAAAATCGTTAATGCCAATATTGGGAACCCGCAACAATTAGACCAACGTCCGTTAACCTGGTACCGTCAAGTCTTATCGATTTTGCAATTTCCAGGAATCTTGGAATCAGAAAACCACGGTTTTCCTAAGGATGTTGTAGAAAGAGCTGAAAAAGTTTTAAAGAGTATTGGATCGGTTGGTGCATATTCTCATTCTCAAGGTGCCGCTTTATTCAGAAACTCAATTGCTGAGTTTATCACCAAAAGAGACGGATACCCAGCTACTCCAAACAATATTTTCTTAACTTCAGGAGCATCAACTGCGGTGTCCTACTTGTTACAAATATTATCTGCTGATGAAAATTCAGGATTCTTGATCCCTATTCCTCAATATCCATTGTACACTGCCACAATTGCCTTGAACAATGCCGTGCCAATAGGGTACTACTTGGATGAGCTGAACCACTGGTCCACTAACCCAGAAGAAATCAGACTGTTGATTGAGGAAAACAAAGCAAAGGGTATCAAAATCAAGGCTTTGGTGGTGATTAATCCAGGTAATCCAACAGGTTCTATTTTGTCGCCACAAGATATTGTTGAATTGGTTGATATTGCTGCTGAATACGGTATTGTTTTGATTGCCGATGAAGTTTACCAAGAGAATATATTCAAGGGTAAGTTTGTTTCCTTCAAACGTATATTGTCAGAATTGATGGAAGCTGAACCAGAGATTTACAAGAATGTCCAATTGGCCTCATTGCATTCCACTTCCAAAGGGGTCAGTGGAGAATGTGGTCAACGTGGTGGATACATGGAATTAGTTGGATTTAAACAAGAAGTTAAAGACGTTGTTTTCAAATTGGCTTCAATTAATTTATGTTCAGTTGTATCTGGTCAAGCATTGATGGAATTAATGATCAACCCACCAAAGGAAGGTGATGAATCATATGAATTATACAAGAAAGAAACCGGTGCTATCCATAGTGACTTGGAACAAAGAGCTGAATTATTATACCACGCTTTCCAAGAAATGGAAGATATTAAATGTAACAAGCCTATGGGAGCAATGTACATATTCCCAACTTTGCAATTTGATCCAGAATCTTATCACAAATTGTATTCTAGAGCCAAGAATTCCAACTTACAAATTGATGATGTTTATTGTATTGAGTTGTTGAAAAACACTGGTATTTGTTCTGTTCCTGGTAACGGGTTTGGTCAAAAAGAAGGAACATTCCATTTAAGAACTACATTCTTACCACCTGGTAAAGAATGGATAGATAAATGGACAAATTTCCATAAAGAGTTTATTAAAAAATATAAAGATCAGAAGTAGATTTGTAATCAACAAAAACACAAAACACAAAATATAGAATATATATATATATATATAAAAACCCACAAACTGTATTTATTTGTACTTTCTATATACACCCACATAATATATATATAGTCTATCTTATTCTTTTTCTAATGGTATACATTACCTAAGGTGATTGATTTGACAACGGTATAATCGTCCATACCATAAAGCGAACCTTCTCTACCAAAACCAGATTCTTTCACACCACCAAATGGTAATGCAGCATCAGTGAATAACCCAGTGTTTACAGAAACCATTCCAGTTTCTAAATATTCCGACATGTACCAAACAGTGTTCAAGTTCTCACTGAAAACATATGAAGCCAAACCAAAAGGAGTATCATTACACCAGTGCATCACTTCTTCCTTGGTCTCAAACGGAGTGATGGCACCCAATGGACCAAAAGTTTCTTCTTTAACAACTCTCATATCTTGTGTAACGTCTTTGATGACGGTTGGAGCATAAAAGTTTTTACCCAATTTAGGAAGTCTACCACCTTTAACGACTACTTCAGCACCTTTTTCCAAAGCATCCTGTAAATGGTCTTCAACCTTTTCAATTGATTTTTGATTAATCACACATCCATGGGTGACACCTTTTTCGAAACCGTTGCCGATCTTAAAACTCTCCACCTTTTCAGCGAATTTCTTGATGAATTCTTCGTAGACTCCCTTTTGAACGTAGATTCTATTGGCACAAACACAAGTTTGACCCAATGATCTGAATTTAGAAGCGATACTTTGTTCGACGGCAAGGTCCAATTTGGCATCATCAAAAACAATAATTGGAGCATTACCTCCCAATTCCATAGACAATTTCTTTAATGTGGATGCGGATTGTTTCATCAACAATTTACCGACTGGAGTAGAACCAGTGAAACTGACTTTCTTGATCAATGGAGATTCACAGAATTTCAAACCAACCATAGGAGTGTTTTCAACAGAAACCAACACGACATTAAACACACCATCAGGGAAACCAGCTTCTTTGGCTAAATAAGCTAATGCCAATGAACTCAAAGGAGTCTGGGCATCTGGTTTCAAGATACATGTACAACCAGCAGCAAAGGCAGGAGCGGCTTTTCTAGCACCCATGGCACTTGGGAAATTGAAAGGACATAATAAACCTACGGGACCAACTGGTTGTTTATAGGTTATGACTTTGTTATTAGGGTTCAGAGGTTGAATAGTATGACCATAGTTACGTTTGGCTTCTTCAGCAAACCATTCAAAGTAACTGGCAGCATATTTGATTTCACCAATTGCGTCAGTTAAACATTTCCCGTTTTCCCAGGTTATTAAAGCTGCTAAATCGTCCAAGTTTTCAATCATCAATTCATGCATTCTTCTTAACCATTTAGAACGTTCGTAAGTTCCTGTGTGTTTGTATTTTTCAAATGCATCCTTGGTGATCTTAATAGCTTCATCGATTTCTTCTTGTGTTTGATCTGGCAATTCAGCGATAACTTCATCGGTGGCTGGATCAATGACTTTGAAAGTCTTGGATGATTTAGAATCATACCATTTACCATTGATGAATGGTTTCTGTTGGAATAAGTTTGGATTGTTTAATTTTGGAGCCATTATGAGGAGCAGTTGTACTTGATGTTGTTGTTAACAAAAAAAGAGGATGGATTGGATGTGGTTGAAAAATAAACCACTTTCTAGTATTTTATACCGGTTCGATTTCTGATGAATATTGCACTGGCGGCAAGCATGGCAATCTCAAAAAAAAAAAAAAAAACGAACAGAAAAATTGCCATTTGATATAAGCGGGAGTTTCCTAATTGGGACATAACGCAAAATAGTTCAACTCTGGAGGGTTATGGTTTGCGAGAAAATTGACTTCGTTAAGATGCCATGCAATGCGATTCCTCCTTAAACGATCTAGTAGACTGGGTGTACACGATGATGAATCATTTTGAAAATATGGGTTTGGATTGTGGAGGTTAGTGTTTTTTCTGCGTCAATGTTGATACTCTTAGCTTTTTGTTCTAATGAGGTTGTCATGTGACCAAATAAACAGATTAAATTTGAAAAAAAGGGAGGACACACCCCTGCTGATTGGATGCAGTTAGGTTGTAAATCTAACAAAAAGATAATAGGGTCACGTATCTATGATATACTCCGCAAATCCAAGGTCCTGGTGATCTTCATGTAACATAGAGATTAGTAAAACAATGGTCACCTAGAAATAAATAAAAAGTATGAACTCCTGGGAATTCAATCAGTACATGTAGAATTTTTTTGATGTTGCTCAAATGCAAAACAGGTAATTAACTCATGCTTGCTCTTGTGTTCTTGTTGTACAGCACTGTATATGTACAACTCATAAATCCCTCAAACAAAAAACATGACAAATATGAGAATGACCTTGAACTATAAATTTCGAGTTTTGGCATGAGCTCATAACGGACATACATATCCCTGTTTCGCCCGAGCTCTCACAATAAATAAGTAAAAAAAAAATACCCGTTTTCAATTAAGTCCGACGAGAAACATAGGTTATGATTGACGTCAGATGAGAAAATAAAAGGATATAAGGTTAGGAACTGAGAAACGGCTTAGGATATTCAAAGTTATAGACAGGAACAAATAAAAAACCAAAAAAAAAAAAAATCTTGTTAGTTCAAGAAATCCATAGTAAGGTTAAAATGTTTTTTATTTTTTTTCTATTCGTTTTAGTATGGTGTTCGTGAGTCGGAAAAAAGTAAGGAAATAACCAAAAGCATCGGACATTTTGTAGTGCTCGGAGCTAACAGAGTACTGTTTTGTCTAATTTCCGTAGTTTTAAGTGCGAAAAATAGGTTAGAAAGTTATTCGGGGTACGACCAAACGAGCAAAAAAATAAAAAAAATTTTTAGTTTTAAAAAAAAAAAATTGATTACTCATACGAGCAATTGAGGAGTTGTAAACGATACACACATAGTGTATTAGGACTTTGAAGGCACAATGGGGGCGAAAAGAAAAAAAATTTGCCCGAATAAACGTACATCCCACTTTAGTTTCAGGATTCCGTTTCAAAGCCCAGAATTACGCAATACCCAGAAAACAATATGTAAACGGTTGAAGTATTACCGATTACCTACCTGTCTCACTCGGTACTAACAGTAGGACAGGTTAGGGAATAACCACTGTCTCGCAGAAAGAATTGTTCTTTACTTCCGGGCCGGGTAGGTTAGATGGAAAAAAAATTTGGAGGGACGGAATTGCGAACAGAAAGTGGGTGTTACGAAAAACAAAAAATCACACCGATCCCGTCGCGCTGCGATTGCTGTCGCACAGACTACCATTCCAAATACTTGTTCTTTTTAGCTTTTTTGAGCCGTGACACAAAGCCCATAATTTGAAATCCAAGAAATTATTTTCTGTACTTTTTGCTTTTTTTTTTTCTTTTTTTTTTGCAGGATTTGAAATTCAAACACTAAAATTAAAAATATCCCTAATAAGTTATAGAAATATTGAATGCACATATAAATATAAATATGTAGAAAGATCACATACATTTTTTTTTTTTTGGTTCGTACTGTTTTTATGAATTTGTTTATTTTTGAATTTATATTTTAAAAATAACTTGACTCTTTTTTCTTTTTTTTGTTTATTCATTCACAAGAAGCCAGTTTTCAAGAGTCCAACGCTTAACACACCATGATTGCAAAATTGATGGGTGTCACCTACCTCAAAAATAAATTACAAAGGTCGTCAAGCACCACCAGCACTACAAGTAATGGTAACCTAGAATCAACTACGGACACATCATTCCTCAAATCCAATACATCAACTGCAATAGATACCACTGCTACAATAAAGAGAAGCAAATCTGTCAACCCATCATCTCACAAAACAAAACACAAAAGGCATTCAAACTCGCATGAAGTAGTGACACGAGCTCAAGTTCGTCGTTCCAACACCGTCCCATCAGGCATTGCATTAAAGAACTTTTCAAGTAATCAAACTCCAAGGTCACTGGGAAGTCTACCGAATTCGCCTAGTTTCAGGAAAGGGCTTGGCTTAATTGAAGAGTACGGACCCCCATCACGAAGTTCAAGTCTGGATAGTAACAACAATGCAAACCACAATTACAATTTAACTCCCAACAACAGTGGCAGCAACTTGATGGGGCTTCAGCATGGTTACTTGATGGTTGACTTCTCCGGAAAAGACGACACCAGTAGTTTATACACGGGTAAATCCATTAGCAGAGTTGACGATTCTTACGACAGTGATAATGATAATGATAATAACGATTATGATAATGACAACGACTCAGTGACGAACTTGTGGGCGTTGCCTAGAAACAATAACAATTTCATCATACCAAGGACACACGAACCAAAGAAAAAGAATGTTCGGTTTTTGTGAAAGGAACCAATCGCCACAGAAGACAAGAATAAATTTTACAATTAGGGTACCAGTTGCACCAGTCGTATAGTAGGGTGATCTTTTTTTTTTGTTTTGTTTTGTTTCTACACGAAGTGATAACGATAACGATAATAATAATAATAATTATTATTAATATGTTCTTCAAAAGAAATCATAGAAATCAACATAAAAAAAAATATTAAATATTTTTCGAAAAAACGATGAAAAAGAAAAGGTACACACATCACGCAATTATAATAAACGGCGTTTTCAATTGCATGTATATGGAGGGGTTATATCATAGAGGCTATGGATGGTAATAGGATAATTAGGGTATATAAAGTTTTCAGAAGTAATTACTAAGCATTAATTTATTTATTTATTTATTTTTCTTTAATAATAGTAATTACAATTTTAAGGTTTCCCGTACGACCTGTAGTTGAATATTGTTACAATGGTTAAAGGAAAAAAAAAGTTTAACAATGGAATTTGGGATCAATGGAAGGGTTGTGACTACTCCATCCGTTTGTAGAAGAAGTGGAGACGGAGACGGATTCAAAATAAAGCTTATCACAATCAATGTAAAAGGTGGCGAGGTTTATCAAACATATCAGGTTTTCATCTATACGAGGAACGAAAACTTAACAAAATTCCCCCGTCTTGTATTAATTGGATAATAAGAAATTCTGGGGAATGGTCATCTTTTTATTTAACAAAACATTACTGGGAAATGGTTGTTGTACGAACCACCCTTTATCAATTGTTGACACCGGCCTGATAATTTAACGCATGTGCAATTTATTAGTAGACGTGATTGTTGTTGTGATTGTTATTGTGATTGCAATTGTGACAAAAAAAAACGGGGTTACAAACCCCACATATTCATGTTCCTACAGTAGCACGTTTTTTTTTTTCCCTCACCTCCCAATTGGAGTCGCACATTATAGATATACTATTTGAATAGATTTACACATATACACACGTGCAAAAACAGGTGATTATCCATGCCAACTTTCTTGTTTTTACGTTTCGTATTAGACTTTAGTTTCTGTGTGGTTCCCAAACACTAAGTTTAACTTCAAGCTATTCAATTGATTACATTTTCACGTGGGTTACAGAGTGTAGACATTTCGAAATTTGCATTATATGGTGTAAAAAAAAATTATGGACGTTATCGCATTACTAATACGTTATTAAATCCGAGAAGATTAGTAAAAACGCAACTATCAAAAATAATAATAATCATCATCATAATAATTAAATAATAAAAGAAAGAAAAAGAAGTCATCATTTCACAGATGATGCAAAACGTATAAACGACTTCTGTTGCATTGTCAAATAAAAAAAAAAAAACTGAGGCAAATTTTTCCTTGGCTAGATCTTGATCATAGTACAATCAAACTAGGGAAAAAAAAAAAAAAGAAAAAAAAAATAATTGTACAGTACAATGCGAAGCGGGAGTAATGAGCACCCCGTTACTTTTTTTCTTTTTAATTACCATAATTACCGAACTACAACACGGCCGATTGTTGAATGACTAAGATTAGTGTTCTTGTATGTACGCAAAATACCGAAACTATCGAAAAAAAAAGTATCTAACCCCGTTCTACGACATCCTTGTCCTATGTGATTTTTTTTTTTTTTTCCATTTTTTTTTATAAGAACCCCGGGACAGAGAGGATGTATGTCGGCTTCCCTGGTTCATTCTATCTTTTTTTTGACAAAAGAAGAACAAGAGCTTACTAACCAGTCACATTGGCTGATAAAATAACTCAACGATGAACAGTCTGTAGTAAGTATATAATATTTCGGTATCGCCGCTTATTGCTTGTATCCTTAATCTTTAAATCACCAAAATTTATTTTTTTTTGCTTGTTTTATTTTGCATCTTTTCAACAACAAACAATTGAACATTATGATAGTTTTAAAACAATCCAAATCAATCTTGAATAAAGTATTACCAATAGATCTTTCTGATGACAGCAAAGACGACATGTCGTCGAAATCAAATCTGCATGATGTCAGGACAACCATAAATGAAATACGCCACAACCACCACCAGGATGCCCATCATGGTCTGCATTCATCACCACTGACATCTGGCAGCAGGCGAAATTCTCGTGAGCTAAAATTCAACCTTGTCAACCCAGATATATCTTCACCATCTCCAACGTCTTCTGTTCCAAATTCTGAGGATGAAAGTTTATCGCCAAGAAGACGAAACTCCGTACGATCACCAAGAAGAAAGAATTCAGTGAAAGTGGAACATTCCAATACTTCCAGTAAACCATCATCGCATACTAAGCATGAAGAGAAGAAAACAGAAACTAAGGTTCCTGAAAAGAATATGAAAGAAGTGGTGAATGAATTAACCAAATTCGATTGGATATTGATTGGTATTATATTGCTGTTGGTGGTTCTCATTTATTCTTTCTAACCTTGGTATAACCTTACAAACTTTTTATTTCATTTAAATAGTGTATAAATATAGATATTGCAAATAATCAATAATTAGAGATCTCCACCTCATTTGGCCGAGAACAATGAATCTATTTGAGCCCATTTGAAATCAGGAAAATATAAAACATTATTAAAATACAATCACTAAAAGGAGACTACTCACGCAAATCAAAGCTACCATTTAACAGTACAGTTAACCATCTATAGTTGGTCTGGTATCAAATAAAAGTAACCTATTCTCAAAAATGCAATCTAACCAATACACCTAGGAACTATATCACTTTTGGTTCTAGAAACCTCAACGCTGTTGTGTGTCTTCGTCTATGTTTCCTGAAACCCCTGCTACCATTATTGTCTCCCTCCTCCAGTATTGTTTGTGCCATGCCGTACTCCTTGCGTTGTAGCTGACTGCCGTACTCATCACAGAAATTATGCAAATCACAGATCGACACTCGTCTATGTCCCTGTATGGTATTTTGTTGATGATGTTGTTGATGA